>PVKM010000263.1:0-123830 GCA_004027735.1 Carollia perspicillata
TTTCCTAACCTATAAAATAAGACCAGTAGCAGACTCTTTGTCATGACTGCTGGAGATGTTAGAGGTGTTAATGCATGTAAAGGATTTAGTACAGTGTCTGGAGCACGTAAAGTACTTACATTTAGAAATCATTATGAATGTTGTTAATAAAGAATATGGGACTTGTATATTCGAACACAGTCCCCAATCTCCCTTTCCATTATCAGATCCCTAGTGCTGTCACCAAATAACGCGAATATAAAGAAAACCTTGCATCGACATCAGATAGCTTAAGGACTTTATGATAGAATAACGATGGGTTCAGACTAAAGAAAGGCACCAAGAATGGATTCATATCCACACTCCTACGAAACAGACACCTGGAGAATTTGAGTCTCTGCCAGAATCTCACTCTGTTGGCTTTCCTGCTATCTCACTAATAACTTCAGAGTTTCTTTTGCTATTGAATGTTTTGCCCATGATTTCCAAATGTTATAGGGCTCTCTAGGCTGAGTCCTTGGTTCTTTTCTTTTCCCTGTATTCACTTTCTTGGCGACCTCATCTAGTCCCTTGAATTTACTATCTATACACTGACAACTCCCAGATTCATAGTTCTAGCTCAGGCCTCTCATTGACCTCCAGACTCACATTTCTAACGACGTACTTGACATTTCCATTAGGGTATCTAGCAGGCATCTCAAACTCAATATATCCAAACACAGCTTTCTGACCTCCACCCCATCTTCCAACTTGCTCCCCTTGTTCCTTGTCCCCATCTCAGTTTCTTTGGCCAAAATCCATGAAGTCAACACTGACTTCACGCTTTCTCTACTGCACATCCCATGAGTGGGGTTCTATCTTCAAGATCTATCAAGCATCCAATTGCTTTTTCACAAATTCAAAAGCTACTATCCTAGTCTTAGCTGCCATTATAGTTTGCCTGGATTACTATACTCATTTTCTAACTGGTTTTCCTGCTTCTACACTTGCTTCCTTCAGTCTGTTGTTAACACAGCAGTGATTCTATTATAGAGCAAGGCCTATATATAAATAAATGGAAGGCTATTGCCTGTTCATGATTGGTAAAACTCAACACTGCAAGGATGTCAAATCTTCACAGGATGATCTACAGATATGGTGCAATCCTCCCCAATAACGAACCTTGACCCCACTCTGCCACCAGTCACAAACATTGAATCCAGGTGAGGGTCAGTGGGGAAGGCAGAATAATCACTATGACATGTTCCCTCTGCTTCATAGAATCCATTTTGTTTGAGACTTATTTTCATATTCTATTATTCTACTGGTTTTACTTATTTCACTCTCCAAAAGTTGCTTACCTACTTTTTCTTTTCCCTTTTTTGTCTACTGCTCACATGTCAGCACTTTAAGACCCTCTGGGTAATCAGCATATACTCATTCATTGAGGTTATCAGAAAGAAGGAACATGTGCAATGACCACATCACTAGGAGTACTGAAGGAGGCCTTTGCCAATCACTCAGTTCCTCAGTCAGAATGAGAAACATACACAATTTGAAGTGAGTCTGTGTTCCTTAAATTTCTGTAAGTCCATTAAAATGTCGCCGTATAGGTATCAGTGTAGGCGGGAGTGATTGTATTTGGATGAAGAGAGGGGGAGAAAGAGAGAAGAAGGGAGCGAGGGAGAGTGAGGGGAGGGAGGGAAGGAGGAAAGCAGGGAGGCAGGGAGAGAGAGAGAGAAAGAACCCCATGGAAATGAAGAGCTTTACAGAAAAAAGCAAAAGAGGGTTCCAGGAGGGCATGCTGATGGACCAAGCTGATAGGTTGGGTTAGCATTATGTTGGTGGTGGCAGCTTGATAAAAGCAACATCACTAGTGTATAGCCAGTTAGAATTTCAAAAAACCACGTCAGATGGGATGATGTATGAAGCTGATGGAATCACTGAAACTAAAAGAGCTGTTCTGCTGTCTCAGAGCTCACTTGTGAGAGGCAAAGAATGGAATCAAGCAGAACTGACATGAAAGACATCACCTTCTGTACCAAGTGGGTGCTAGAGTAACTCCATACAAATACCTGGAGCTTACTCTCAGGTGGGGAGGCCATCACATGGGCAGGGGCATGCCTAAGGGACCAGGGCTCTGACTTCTTTCAGCAGCTACAGGGACCCGAAGAGTTAAGAGGAGACAGGCTTCTCCCTGTACCTGAATATTAGCATCCAACACTTACCTTTCCAGGGTTTCATGTTATCTAGGCCAGAGAGAGAGATTCTTCTTGGTGCTGTAGTGCATTCTGGCTTCTTGATACTGCTGTGCCCACTCCACAGGAGCCGCTCCTCTGGGCGCCGTTCCGAGAGATGGATTGGTTTAGGAGGGCGAGGAGGTGGCACATTGGGCACAAGGTCTAGTTTTGTTGCCCCATAGGGTAAGGAACCTTGGTTTTTATCTACCTGAATGGTGGAATTTAAAGAAGTTTCCAGCAATGGTAAAGAAAAGTGGTCCCTGTATGGCTCATTGCTATCTCTATTCCAGATCAGGGAAGCCCGAGGCTTTGCATAGTAAGATGCCTCCTGAGATCCATTGCGAGGCCTTGCATAGTAAGGTGCCTCCTGAGATCCATTGCGAGGCCTTGCATAGTAAGGTGCCTCCTGAGATCCATTCCGACGGGTTAAGGGGTCGGCCAAGTTAACATAGTGCAGCGACTGCAGGCCATCAACAAAAACATCATCAGATGAAGTCTGTTCCAATGAACGGTCTGAGTTTGACCAGCTGTCACATCTGGTGGGTAAACTGAGGGAAGAAAAGTATGTAAATCTGACTGAAAGTTGCAGGTCCCTGGCAGCTGTAGTAGGTACCACAGCGACACTGCTGATACTCCCTTGGCAGAAATCTAAAGAAAGCTATCTACCCACCACAAAACCCATGCTGGCCTCATTCCCATTCCTCAAATATTACTTTTACTTATATAGCCACATTCCCTCTAACAGCCCTCGGTTACACCAACACCTTGATGTAGGGGGAAAAAGGGTTTGCAGACTTTTTCTCATATGAAAATGCAAGGTTGGAAATGAAAGCCACAATGCTAAAATACATGACTCATTTTGTTTAGTATATCACATACTTCATCCTTCATAGTGGTTGATAGTGATCTGTCCCCACCCTGTCAGTAGCAGGAAGAGAAGTGAGGGCAGATACACCCACTAAAACCTGCTGCAGCTAAACGGACTGATTCAGTCAGGCGCGATGAGTGCATCTCACTGACAGACCCTGAGAGAGGAGGCAGTGTGGGCACGGCAAACAGAGGAGTGTGTAAGAGGCCTGGCTCAGAGGGAGTTCAGTGCATAAGCATACCTGGCATGGTGCAGTCTTCCAGTCTCACAGTTGGACAGAATCAGATAATCAGGAAGTAAGGGAAACTCTGACTCACTTCTGGTTTCCTCAGTGGCTACAGTATTAGAGCTTGGGTCATCTCTTGGCAAGGAGGAGCTGACAGCATGGGCAGTGTGAAGAGAGCTGGCAGAGGATGGCTGGAGGGAGCAGGGCGTGTGAGAGAGGCTCTCCATGGAATCTGCAGGAGAAATCATTTCCCACGTTAACGTTTAAGAATGGCTATAACACTCACTCACAATTTCTCAAACAGCATCTAAAGAAGCCAGATAAAAGATGCAAATTACAGCTGGTGTTTGTACTGATGGAGGAGACCACTTCCCCAAGCTATAAACAATGTCTGGGAAAGAAGGCCAATGTTCTTAAGAGGGAAGTGTTGAATCAATTAAGAGTTAAAAAAAAGAAAAGAAAAGAAAAAAACAAGCATTCTTGGTATAAAAATCTGCAGTTAGACAGTCTATACACAGCTTCTTTATGGCCCTCAGCCCCATCCCTGCATCACTGTTTATTCGCTTAACAAATATACATATATATGCATATATTTATGCATATCAAGTACACATGTATTTCTGCATATATGCATGTATGCATATATAGATATCAATTTATGTCTATGTATACAGAATACCTACTTCACACCTACTACGTGCCCAGAACTGTTCTAACTTTGCTGATACAGCCAAGACAAAGACTCTGCCCTTTCTCTCCACCAGAAGGGATAGACAGGTAACACATAAAGAATACTGTTAATGACGTATAAGGAAAAGGAAGGAAAAAAGGGGGTGTTGTGATGACTAGCAAAGCCCACATTTCTCAAGGAGCATAACATTCAGAAATCCCCAATGAAAAGCCTCCTTTTATTTCCCCTTTGAACCCAGTTTGCAGGAGTCCAAAATTCCTGAATCAGAGTGGCCCAGAAATGCCTGGGTTCAAGTTCAGGCTCTATTACCTAGCTGTTGTGAACTTGGGAAAATTACCTTCCTGCTCCAGGTTTCCTTCTCTGTAAAGTAGAGATGCAAATACTAGTACATATGCCACAGAATCGGTCTAGGGATAAGACGGACTAATATGCAAAAGCATTTAGCAGAGTTCCTGGCCAAAGTCTGCACAGTGTGCTGACTACCTGTGGCTGCTGTAGAGAAAACCAAACATATGTGAAAAGCCACAAGAAACCCCTTCGGGTGTGGTTCTCCAATGAAGAGGACTCTGCCCTCACATCCTTCTAAAAACTAAGGGGAAATACAGGGAATAAAAGAGGTCATAGGGGGTTTCAGGCTTCCTCCAGCTTCATGCCAGAACTTTCCATTTCCTGCTTGCTGCCTTACTCATTCCTGTTCCTCTTTGAATATTGGGAAACATGTTATGTATCTATGTCTTATGATAACTCCTGGATGAGGAAAGAAACAGAGGAAACACAGAACATGATACATGAATATACACCCAGGTTGGGCTGAAGGTAGGGACTAAAGCGACAAAGAGTGGGCAGAAAGCTGGAGGAGTTGGTCAAGGAGTCTCTGGCCATTTGCCATGTGAGAATCCAGCCAGGGTGCCTTCACTGCCACTTTGCTAATAAACTTTATCTGTTGTAGCAAGGATAAAGAACTCGTCAGCACTTCATTTCCTTTCATTTGAGTGCTGTCAAAGCTCAACAATGTAACTGAATAGCTTCACTTAATAAGCTTCCCCGGTTCATTAAAAAAGAGAGAGAGAGCTTTGTACTCAGGAAACACTCTCTCACATGCTTGTAGAGATGCAACTCTGACTCTCCACCACCACCTAGCGTTTAATGTCGATATCTCAGCGTCCAATGCTAAGCACACAGAAACAGTACAAACGTTGAAGCAACTGTTGACCATGGAATTTAGGAGTAAGGTTTTGTCTACCAGACTAAGGCTAAAAGAAACCAGATGGAAAGTTCCATGCTGCCCAACAACAAAACCCATGAAGGGGAATGAATTGGAACCCTAGGTGCAATATACCTGCTTTGTTAGGTAGAAGGAGCAGTGTGTGTGTATGAGAAAGAGAGAGTGAGAATAAGAGAGAGAGGAGGAGAAAGAGCCTCATGACTCATTTGCTCCCACTGCCCAGAAATGGAACAAAGCAAACTTGGACCTAATTTCCCTTGCAGAGACCTAAAACCAATCACAGATATGAGCTTCATGATAAGTAGCCAAGTGCTGTCTTTCTACTACCTAGGCCTAAGAAATACAATAGGTAACAGAAAAGCTGGAGTTCCATGAATTACTGAAAGATGGTGATATTTAATATTTCTAGAAAATCAGCAGTAGCAGCATTGAGAAAATCAGAGTCCCATGATACGTCCTCACTCATGTTTTACTTTCACTGAATGCATTCTCTGTGACTTATGAGAGCAAAGGCACGGAGCAGCTTCAAAGCCTTTTTGATGTTGCCTATGATGTTCAGTGCATGCTACATGTAAACCTGAAGTCTAATACCTGGTAAAAGGAAAAAATTTCTGGTACTGTATTTGCCGGGGGAACAGTTCTGATACAAATTACCTTGCCAAAAAACCCTCAGAGGTAGGCTTGCTACCTTGAATGTTTTTCCCATAGTAGCTCTCCGGTGCGTGTGCTGCGTGTCCCAGGCACCCCCTTCAGCACATAGGAACCATGACTCTGTTCTCACCTGCACCACCCTCCAGGTGGCCAAAGTTGCAGACCTGAGTGATGCTGTATACCCACACTTGCATTTCTTCCTCAGTCTTGGCCACCAGATAGAATGTACGAGAAGTAGTCTTAACAATGAACACAAAATTATTCTGAAATTCCTTCCGAACGAAGCCAGGTCCCGAATGCTTCCACACTGCACACTCGCTGAGGTCTATCACACGAATGGGCTTGCTTGAGTGTTTGTTCCTGTAATACTCCAAGACGTCAGGGTTGCCACTCATGCGGCCCCGCCGGAGGACAAACCAGCGCTTGCGCCAGGCCTGTGGAAAGAGAATTCAACAAGGAGTTACTACCAATTGCTCTTGCTTTAGAGACTCCGATAAAAATCTATTTCATAGCAAGGACAGCAAAAAGAAGTAAATCAGCTATTTGAACAATGAAACGCAAAGTCCACCCTGTTTGGGATTGAAGTGTGCCATCTTCAAGTCTGCTTTCTTCAATGATTGTAGGATGTGTCATTATCAGGGAGTGTAGTAATAGGGTTCATGCCCACAGGTTGAAGGACCAGAATTATACAACCAGTGCAGCACAAGGATGTACAATAATACAAATTTATTTATACTCAGGTCTTTAAAAAAAACCTTAGTAATGAAGAAGAAGGATGCTTTCTTATCACTGTCTAGCTCAGTTCCCAAGCCAGTATCATACATTAAAATCAGATGCAAATCATGAGTGCCCACCATTGTCAGTATCATCTAACACTGTTATTTAACTTCTAGAGAATTGCTCAACAAGAAAAGAAAAATCATACACAGTGGAGAAGAGATAACCCATTTAATTGCCAAAACTATGGTATAGGAGACACAACTATTGTATGTCCATTTTATGTATGAAAAAATGAGAAATTAGCTAATGTGCTCAAGGTCACACAGCTAAGGTGCTGTAGAAATGGATTTGAACTCCAGTGAGGGTGAAAGGATCAATAATGAATGTGAAGGAAAAAAAGTAGAGAGGGGTGTGTAGCCGATTCTTTAGAGATGTGTCACTGTAAAGGGGAGATCTCTGGGGTCAAGGGATTATTTTTTTAAGGTTTTATTTATTTATTTTTTAGAGAGAGGGGAAGGGAGGGAGAAAGAGAGGGAGAGAAACATCAATGTGTGGTTGCCTCTCATGCACCCCCTACTGGGGACCTGGTTCACAACCCAGGCATGTGCCCTGACTGGGAATTGAACTGGCAACCCTTTGGCTCACAAACCAGCACTCAATCCACTGAGCTTTATCAGCCAAGGCAAGGGATAATTTTTTAAGCATGGAAGACACATGCATTTCCTCTCCCTCCCCCGAATCACAGTGTTTCTCAATCAGGGATCAAGATGACCTACAGGACATCTAAAAATAGTTGTATTTTGTTTATCGTTAAGGTGGTGGGGGGTAGGGTGGCAGGAATTGTCTGGCTTAAAACTATCAGTTCCCTGTTGAGAAAACACTGTAACAATTGAAAGGAACTGTTAGTGCAATAAAGATCTTAGAGTCAAGTCTTGAGGTAAGATGATCAGGCAAAGCTCAGTCTACACTCAACAAAGAAAAAAGAATGATGCTGGAAAGAAACCAGCTCTGAGACAATGGCAGACTGGAGCTACTGAGAAGATCAAGCCTCCTCAGCTCCTGACTCACCCTTGATATAAAATGTTTGCTGCTGGCAGTACCAAGAAGATGTGCAAATCCCAACAGATAAACAGATAGCTACCTTTTTGGGTATGAGGCCTGGGGAAAGAGGTATTTGCAAGTGACCATAGCCATGCTATTCTAAGGAGTCCTCAGTATCGGTAAACTTCCCTTCTGTCTCCTGGAGTCAGGGAGAAAGAAGTGAGGACTCTCCTTAAGTTCCCTATCTTTTACGTTTAGGTGCCGTTTGCTCAGTGTGTGCCACCTGGCCAGCCTGCATGGATACCATGTGCTTGTTTTCTGCTGGGGAGAACTGAGCACAAAAGTTAGAGGCTGATGAGCTGACAGCAGGGCTTTCTTCCATTGGAGAGGTTCGATGTTGCAGTTGGCAAAAGCAAGTGGAGAGATTTATAGCTCTGTGGTTTGCTCTCCTGTGCAGCGGCAAGTGTGACAGCAGGAAGTGCGGGATTCTGCCAGGAGGCATGGTGACCACCGGGACAGGAAGTCTCCTATATCTCTAACTTCACTTTTGCCTGACACATTTATAAGCCCACCAGCTTTGACCAAGAGGCCAGGGGGAACGGAAAGGCCACCGTTTGGAGTGTTCTCAGCTCTGTCCCTGCTGCTCACAGAACAGAAGATCTGAGACAGAATCTGATAAAGCACCTAAGAGGGGAAGGCCAATTGGTACAAAGAACCTGCAATTGTACCTCAGAATAAAAAGCCCTTTAGAACCCATAGCAGGGGCCAGCCATCAGAAGGCGGGCAGTTGCTCCATGTTGGGCTGGGACAGAGAGGAAGACACAGTGCCTGGAAGAGTGAGCCCTGGCTTGGTTCTGCCTTTACAGACAGTGTACAACTCTAAGGAGATGTTTGGCCACTTAGAAGAGTGACAAAGCAGTGTGATTTAGTTCTTGTTTATAAGATGGGAGAAGTAGCCCAGCCAGGTGGCTTCATTGATTGGAGAGTCATCCCGTACACCAAAATGTTGCGGGTTTGATCCTTGGTTGGGGTGCACGTGGAGGCAACTGATTGATGTTTCTCTCTCACATTGATGTTTCTCTCTCTTTCCTTTCTTCCTTCCCTCCCAATCCCTCTCTTTCTAAACCCCTCTCTTTCTAAAATCAATTTTTAAAAACATATCCTTGGGTGAGGATTTTTTTAAAAGATGGAAGAAATAACATCATGTTTGTATGCTGATGTAATCCAGGAGGGAGAGAAAAATTAATGAGTCAGTAAATTCCTGCAGCAAAAACACGGTATTCAACAGAGTGAAGACAACGAACATGAGGAAAGGAGCTCCAGTGTCACCGTGGGGTCTGGGGTGAGGGAAGTAGGAAACCTGGGCTTCTGGCAGTGACTGAGGCAAACAGGAAAGTAAGGACCAGTCCCGGTGTTCCCTGTGACGACATGGGCCCAAGGAAGCGGCCTTGGGGATGAAAGAATGTCATGTATGCCTGCTGAGGAAAGCTTTAATGGGGGCCTGGGATACCTCAAACTTTGCAAAAGTCACTTTGGTAGAGACACGTGAAGAAGAGGGAATTAGAAACATGAAATTAGAGCACTAGTAGAGGTGCCAACCAGGAGCAGTGGGTGTGCAAAGAGGAGAATGGCATGGACAAGTCTGGTTTTCACTCATGTGTTCAACGATTATCTGTTAATATGCTACTAATATGCTGGACACCATGCAGAAACTGAGGAAATGGAGGTGAACAAGCCACAGGCCCTGCCACTCAGTCTTGCGGGTAGCAAAGGAAGTGGGCTAATGGTTAAACAGACAATTGTAGTCAGTGAGATAAGTGCTATGAGAAGAGAAAGCCAAAATGCTATGGTAACACATGAGAGATCGGTAGGTGTAGGGAAGCTTCCAAAAGGAAATGATGGCTAAGCTCAGACTGACGAAGGCCCAAATACGCAGCATGTATGAGTGCAGGTAGTTCAACAGAGCTGGACGGCAAGCATGAGAGCAGAAAGGAAAATGAACAGTCACCCAGTAACTGGAATAGGCTGTAGCATCATTTTCATATGCTAAATCTGTCAAACTCATCAGCATGTTCTTCCTCGGGTTTGTAAATCTCTACCTAACAGTTGTAATGGTGCAAAAGCAGAAATGACACATTCTTAGAACTCTGTTAGGTAGGTAGAACCAGAGGCTATGTACGGTTTTGTTCCATCAGGCTTATGACGTCTGGAGGTGGGACACGTGACAAAGACCCCTGAAAGCAGTCACTCGGCACCAGAGTGAAGCTCTTTCCAATGAAATAGTGCCACTAGGAAGTTCTCGTATGTGAGAGGTCACATCAAAAGTACACAGGAGTTCACCTGAAGTTCCCACGGACAAAAGTGGAGTGACATCAGCTTTAATAAGTAGAATAATTCCAGTGGCTTGAAATCCATCAAATATGTTTAAATCCATTAGTTCCCATGACATTAAAAAAGAAGAAAAGAATCTGTCATCCTTAGAGGATATGAGGGACCACTTCATTTTCTTGCAGACTGGTATGGGGAAAGAATTGAGCATTACCCTGCCTTTCCTAGATAAGCCATCCCACTGAACACGTGAAGTGAAATACCTTTTTAGAAACGTATTTGGACTAGTAAAGGAAAACAAATGATAGAAGTAGGCTATCACCATTTTGCCATCCCGAGTGAATGAGTAGGTATAAGTATTAAGCATCGACAGTGGCCAACTCAGGAAGGGAAACGAGCAGGCACCTTCAGTAGCCGAGCATGACGCAGTGGATAAAAAGGAGGCCACATACTAAACCTGACAACCTCAGGGGAGACTTGCGTGGTGGGCCTTGCAAACTCACAGACAAAAAGTAACCACACAGGATGGTCTGAAATTAAAACTTACGTACTAAAAGCTCTTTGTGACTGGTAGTTAATATCCCAGGGCAGTATTTTTCCCTAACACAGGTCAATCTTTACCTTAATCGAAACTGTCTGTAGTCTTTTTTCATGTAGCATAACATACCCGATAACATGCCTTTAGAATAACAAAGTAGTTTCCTTTTTTCTGGACACCTCAAAGCACAACCAACACCAGAAGGAAGACCACAAATCTCCTTGTTATTGTTATCATGATAATTACTGACTGTTATCTACCCAGCATGATAATTATTGACTATTATCTACCCAGAGAGAGACAGAGAGACAGAGACAACACTGTGTGAGACAATCATCCATCAAACATCAATCAGTTTCTTCCTATATGCCCACAACTTGGTGTACGGGATGATGCTCCAACCGACTGAGCCACCTGGCCAGGGCTGCTCATTTTGCTTTTCACCCAGTCCCAGAGGTTCTCCTGCTTTGCTTTCTCCCACCTCCCTAATCTATCACAAATGGATCTGTGTAACCGCCTTGTGTGTTCCCCTCTGATTTTATAAAATAAGTGGTAAAACTGCCATTTTACGAGCATTTTCTCAATCTGTTGAGATTTTGCTTCAGAGCAATTGTCATCAGTTTGGCTCAAACAAACTCATAAAAATTCTTACAGGGTTCAATGTTTCTTATGTTGACAAGGCCAAAACCAGATTGTGGGAAATTCTTCAGATCAAAGGCCCGAGTTTTTCAGCTGATAAATAAGAAATGACAGTAGTATGGAGAATCTATGGGTTTAAGGACACTTAAAGGATGTATCAGGTTTTTCTCAATGCACTAGACTAAATTATAGTGCCTAGGTGATGCTCATTTGAGTGATAAAAACATAAAAAATGGCCCTGGCTGGTGTAGCTCAGAGGATGGAGCAAAGGCCTATGAACCAAAAGGTCGCTGGTTCGATTCCCAATGAGGGCACATGCCTGGGTTGCAGGCCAGGTCCCCAGTGGGGGGCGCGTGAGAGGCAACCACACATTGATGTTTCTCTCCCTCTCTTTCTCCCTCCCTTCCCCTCTCTCTAGAAATAAATAAAATATTTTTTAAAAAACATACAAAATGCAAAGAAGATGATTTCTATACTTATCAGGAACAGTAGTTAGTTATGGGGAGAAGGAGGATATTGTGACTGAGATGAGGCACATGGAGGGGCTTTGGCAGTGGGCAGCAAAGTTATTTTTCAAGTGGTTGATGGTTACAAGGGGGCTCACTGACTAACAGTAATTTAGTGTGCCATACATTTTTTAAAGTGTGGTTTGCTATATTTGTGTTTTCTGTTGTGATAAAAAGGATTTTCAGACATTTCCTCTGGGCAGGGCATACTCGTGGATTCATTCAATAAATAGTTACTGAGTGCCTATTACATGCCAGGCACAGTGCATGAATGGAAGAAGAGTGCTAGTTTGTCAGGGAATCGGTAAGTTCACAGAGGACCCTGCCCAGTCGCTTCTCACTGGGTAGATGTTTCCATTTTACAAGTGCGAGATTCCTGGTTTCCAAGCCTGCACTAGACTCCACATTCTCCCCTCTGGCCTCCTCTGCAGGGCAGGTGGGGAGCAGCTTGGAAAGCCACGATGGAAAAGGGTGAAATAAACAGTTCAGGAAAGATTGTTTAAGCAGATGAGCATCTCTATCCTGGGCCATGAAGATCTAGAAAGCAGAGTCATTTTGCAAACAAGTATCCACAAATATGACTCAGAGAAAGAGAGTTCAGAAAAAGCGGGGGCTGAATTGAAAGTCAGGTAACCTGCATTTGAATTCTGATTCTCCTTTAGACTTTCCCAGTGACCTTGAGCAATGAACTCAACTGCTGTGAACCTCCGTCCTGCCATCTGTAAATGAAGACAATAAACCTTGTCCTGCCTCCCTTATGGTATAATTGGAGTGAACCAGTGAAAAAATAGATAGCAAAACATTAGCAATTTAAAGTAACTTATAAAATGACAGTGGGATTGTTCCCCTCTCAACCCTGCACAAGGCACCTGCTTACCCTGGGAAAATTGCTTCTCCTCTTCTGGAGCCCACATCCCCCACTGTGCCCTGATGGACTCTGAGGGCTTTTCCAGTTCTAACCATCAAAAGATCTGTTTCCCATCAGCCTTTCCCTGCCACAGCCACCAAGCTGAGTCATTACCACCCCACCAGTATCATCTCTTAACAACAAAAACCTGCAACATCCTGTAATTTTGTGAAAAAGTGTTTTTGCTCATTTCTAAAATATAAACTCCTCCAAGGAAAGTGTCTAGATCATAGGCCTATTTGCTTTTACGGAATTGTTAGAGGAATAATTGAATTTTATCCTTCCGAGAGTAAAAGCTATATGTTGGTCTTCTCTTAAACCAACCCAATTTGCAGATTACACATTTACAAATATCTCCTAGTTTCTTGTTGATTGAGAGTGATCCACCAGGTTAAACAAAGGTGCAAGTACCCACAGGACTGAGGTGGGTGATGTGTGCATTTGGAAAAGTGCGATCACTATAATATGTAGGGAAGAGGGACTGAGACTTGAATCTGAACTTCCCTGTTACAGGTTGAATTGTGTCCCCTCCTAAATTCACACACTGAAATCCTAATCCCCAGTACCTCGGAGTGTCACTGTGTTTTGAGATAGGGTCTTTACCAAGTTAAAATGAGATCATAGTCCAATACGACTGGTGGCCTTAAAAAAAGGAAAACTTTGGACACAGCTATGTAGTGAAGGAAGACATTGTGAAGAGACAGAGGGAGAAGATGGCCATCAACAAACCAAGGAGACAGGCCTAGAACAGATGCTCCCCCATAGCCCTCAGAAGGAACCAATCTTGGAATCCCAGCCTCCAGAACTGGAGGACAATTTGCATTGTTTAAGACACCCAGTTTGTGATATTTTGTTACAGCAGCTTCGGCAAACCAATACATTCTCCAGCCTTTAGTATGCATCTGAATCACCTGGAGAACAACTACTTTTCCCCACTTTGGTATATCTGGCACTAAATTTGTCCCCTACCCATAAAACCAAGTAGAAAACTAGACCAAATATATGAAATACCTGCTTTCAGACACTGGACAGTGGTCAATGCAGGGCTGTGGTCAGTATGAGAAGAGGAAAAAAAGAGGGGAGCCCTATGACCACCTGGCTTTCAGCCTATAGTCATATTTCAAGACTACAAGTGCAGGGAGAGGATCCCAAACAGAGAATAGAAATCTTGCAGAATTCAGAAGACATAGATCAGAATTCTGGATAGTTGAAGGGGCTGAAATCTGTAGAGCAGAACACCAGAGAGGAAGGATCTATATAAAGAAAGAGCTCACGCTCTGGCTGGTGTGGCTCAGTAGATTGAGCACCAGACTGCGAGCCAACAAGGGCACAGGTTTGATTCCCATTCAGGGCACATGCCTGAGTTGTGGGCCAGGTCCCCAGTAGGGGGCGTGTGAGAGGTAACCACACATTGCTGTTTCTCTTCCTCTCTTTCTCGTTCCCTTCCCTTCTCTCTAAAAAACAAATAAAACATTTTTTAAATAAATAAATAAAATCTTAATAAAAAAAGAAAGAGCTCCGGAAATCTCCATAGGAATCTCCCCTGTCCCCTGTGAGATTTTGGCTGAATAGTAGTAACATGCACTGGTCTAGGGTGCAGCCCCTTGAGGTGAATCCAAAAACAACTACTGAACACTCACAAATGAATAACTGCTGGAGCTCACACAGGGCTGGAAGATATGTAAATTCTGATGAGCTAACCACAAAGAAACCTGAGACATTCAGCAAAGACTCAGGAAAAGGCAAACCTTAGAGTTAGCAGTAGGCCAAACAGCCCTTAGAGTACAGGCTACTCTAGACATACCCTAAGAAAGCTTAAAAAAAAAAATCTTGATCCCTGGCTGGTGTAACTCAGTGGACGGAGCGCGGGCCTGGGAAACAAACCACCGTGGTTCGATTCCCAGTCAGGGCACATGCCTGGGTTGCAGGCCAGTTCCCGGCAGGGAACACCCAAGAGGCAACCATACATTGATATTTCTCTCCCTCTCTCCTTCCCTTCCCCTCTGAAGGTAAATAAATAAAATCTTTTAAAAAAATCTTAAAATGATTGAGTGGATCTTTTTTAAAAAAAAAATCTGCACCCATGGATATGTTTGTTGATTTTAGAAAGAGAAGAAAGGGGGGCGGGAGAGAGAAACATCAATGTGAGAAACAAACATTGATTGCCTTCCCGTCATATGCATCCCGACCAGGAACTGAACCTGCAACCTAGGCATGTGCCCTGACTGGAAGTGAATCTACACCCTTTTGGTGTACACGATGACATTCCAACCAACTGAGCCACCTAGCCAAGGCAAGGTCTTGTCAGTCTTGATCACCACTTTATTCCTTGTACCTAGTGGTGCCTGGCACAAAATAGTTGCTCAGTAAATACCTATTGATTGAATTCTACACATTATTTCATGGCATCAAAGGCCTAGGTTTAAAACACTACTCTTGAGGGATCCAACATGGCAGAGGACTAAGTGGAAGCTACACTAACTTTCTCCTGAGACCAATATGGAATTACCACTAAACTGTAGAGAAATCATCCAGCATAACCAGCTGAACACCAGCTAGAGAGAAACCTTATAAACCCAGACAAGCAGAAGAAAACACTTCATCACAACATGACTGGTAGGGAGTGCAGAGGAGATGCAAGAGGGCTGGCTGGGCTCCCACAGGTGGCAGCTGAAGTTCTGGATGGATACTTCAGCAGCCAGGAGGTTCCCCGTGAGAAGCGTGGGGTCTAAACCCCAAGCTGGACTCCCCAGCCTGCAGCACCAGAGACGGAAATGAACCCAGATAACATCCAGCTGTGAAAAGCACCAGGGTTTCTGTCTGCCAGGGAGAGATGGCTGTAGACTCAGAGCCTATTAAAGGGCCAATGCACAAATTTCATTTGCAGCCACTTACTCTGTGTGGCAGCAAAGGGAGGGCAGAGTGGACTAGAGACACTTGAGGATATAGTCAGAGCTTGGTGACTCTGGGGAGAAAGCTAAATGAACAGCCACCAGGATCCTTGTGCTGAGTCATCCCCCATACTACAGAAGACATCTTCTGTAGTGAAAGGCAGAATGAAAGGCATTGAAAGGCATTACCCTGAGGGGAAGCAATAGCCCCACTTCAAGAATTACTCTGCCCCACTTTGTGGTGCTAAAGCCTCACTGCTAATTACAGATTGATTAGATCCACAGTCAATTACAATAGTGGCTGATTAGTTTAACATATAAGGCAGAAAAAAACACCCAGCAAAAATGGGAAGACAAAGAAACAGACCCCCAAGAACCAGAGACTTTTCCAGAAGAACTACATGAAATGGAGGCAAGCAATTTACCAGATAGAGTTTAGAATAATGATTATAAGGATACTCAACAGCATGAAAAAAGACATAGAAACCATAAAATAAAAAGGACCAGTCAGAACTAAAGAATGCAGTATCTGAAATAAATAATACACTGGAATGAATAAAACTAGGTTAGATGAAGCAGAGGATTGATCAGTGTTTTGGAAGACAAGGTAGAAAAAAACACCCAGAAAGAGCAGCACAAGGAAAAAAGAAATGAAGAGAATTTAAGAAACATTTTGGAAAGCACGAAGTATAACAACATCTGCACCATGGCAATACCAGAAGGAGAAGAGAGCGAGCAAGGAATTCAGTACCCATTTGAGGAAATAATGACAGAAAACTTACCTAATCTGGTGAAAGAAAGAACTACACAAGTCCAGGAAGGTCAGAGAGTCCCAAACGAATTGGCTCCAAAGGGGCCTACGCTGAGACACATCATAATTAAAATGACAAGGTGTAAAGACAAGGAAGGAATCCTAAAAGCCACAAGAGAAAAGTAGGGCCCCTGGCTGCTGTAGCTCAGTGGATTGAGTACGGGCCTGTGAAGCAAAGGGTCGCTGGTTCGATTCCCAGTCAGGGCACATGCCTGGGTTGCGGGCCAGGCCCCCCGTGGGGGACACATGAGGTAACCACACATCGATGTTTCTCTCCCACTCTTTCTCCTTCGCTTCCCCTCTCTCTAAAAATAAATAAATAAAATATTTTAAAAAAAGAAAAGAAAAGTAGGGAGTTACCTACAAGGGAGCACCAATTAGATTGTCATCTGATTATTCATGAGAAACATTTCAGGCCAGAAGGGAGTGGCATGAAATATTCAAGGTGATGAAAAGCAAGGACCTACAACCAAGGCTACTTTACCCAGCAGGGCTATCATTTAAAATAGATGGAGAAATAAGGAGCTTCCCAGAAGAAAAAGCAAAAGAAGTTTATTAACACCACACCAATATTGCAACCAATGTTAAAGGGCTTGCAAGGAGAAGGAGGAGGAGGAGGAGGAAGAGAATGAGAAGGAGAAGAATGGAGAAAAACATAGGAAAACAATCTAACAATAAAATGTTGCTACATATGTATCTATCAATAATCGCCTTAAATGTAAATGGCTTAAATGCTCCAACCGAAAGACAGAGGGTGGCTGAATGGATAAGAAAATAAGCCCCAAAGCCCTGGCTGGCAAAGCTCAGTGGATTGAGCATGGGTTGCAAACCAAAGGGTCACAGGTTTGATTCCCAGTCAGGGTTGCGGGCCAGGTCCCTAGTGGGAGCCTTGTGAAAGGCAAACCACACACTGATATTTCTCTCTCTCTCTCTCTCTCTTTCTCCCACCATTTCCCTCTCTAAAAATAAATAAGTAAAAAATATTTAAAAAAATGAAGATTAAGTAACTTTGCCAAAAGCTTATTTAAAAAAAAAAAAAAAGAACATAAGACCCATATGTATGTGGCCTCCAAGAGACCCATCTCAGATTGAAAGATACAAACAAACTAAAAGTAAAGGGTCGGAAAAAAAATATTTCATGCAAATGGAAAAGGGGAAAAAAGGCTGGAGTAGCAGTCCTCATGTCCTACAAAATGGACTTTAAAACCAAGGCTACAGTAAGAAACTAAGGGCACTACATAAGTAAAGGGAACAATCCAACAAGAGGATATAACCTTAGGAGACATTTACACACCCAACAAAGGAGCACCTAAATATGTAAAACAAATCTTGATGGACATACAGGGAGAGATTGACAGAAATACAGCCATAGTTGGGGATTTTAACACCACACTGACTTCAATGCATAGATCTTCCAGGCAGAAAAATCAACAAGGAGACTGCAGCAGCCTTACAGGACACACCGTCAAATGGATTTAATTGATATCTTCAGAGCATTTCATCCCAAAGCAGCAGAATATATATACTTCTCAAGTGCACATGCAATGTCTTCTAGGATAGACCACATGCTAGAACACAAAACAAGTGTCAATAAATTTAAGAAGACTGAAATCATATTAAGCATCTTCTCTGTCCACAGCGCTATGAAATCAGGTATCAACCACATGAAGCAGAATGAAAAACATGCAAAGACATGGAAGCTAAATAACATGTTATTAAACAATGAATGGGTCAACAACAATATCAAGGAAGAAATCAAAAGATACCTTGAAACAAATAAAACTGAGGACACAACAACCCATAATCCGTGGGACAATGGGAAAGCAATTTTAAGAGGGGCACTTACAGCATTTACAGGCCTATCTCAAAAACAAGACAAAGCTCAAAGAAAATGATCTAGCGTCACTCTTAAAGGAACTTGAAAATGAAACACGAACAAAGGCCAAGTGAGTAGAAGGAAGGAAATAATAAAGATTAGAGCAGAAATAAACAAGAGTCTAAAAAAATGATACAAAAGACCAATGAATCCAAGAGCTGCTTCTTCAAAAGATAAACAAGGCTGACAAATCTTTAACTAGACTCATCAAGAAAAAGACAAAGGACACAAATAAATAAATCAGAAGTGAAAGAGGAGAAATAACAACTGACATCAAAGAAATACAAAAGAATGTCAGAAAATATTATGAACTAACTATATGTCAACTGGGTAACCTGGACAAAATGGATAAATTCCTAGAAACATGCAATCTTCCAGAACTAAATCAGGAAGAATCAAGAATCTGAATGACAGATGACACCTAATGAAATTGAAGCAGCAATCAAAAAACTCCCCCCAAAACAAAAGCCCTGGAACAGATGGCTTCACAGGTGAATTTTACCAAACATTCCAAGAAGAACTAACACCTTTCCTTTTCAAACTATTTCAGTAAATTCAAGAAGAGGGAAAAATCCAAAACTAATTTTATGAGGCCAGCATTATCCTAAACCAAAACCAGATAAAGACACTACAAAGTAAGAAAATTATAGGCCAATATCCCTGAAGAACATAGATGCTAAAATCCTCAACAAAATATTAGCAAACCCATACAGCAATACATCAAAAAGATCACACACCATGATCAAGTGGGATTTATTCTGGGAATGCAAGGAGGGTACAACACTCACAAATCAATAAATGTGATTCACCACATAAAAAAAAAGGCGAAGGATAAAAACCACATGATCATATAAATAGATGCAGAAAAAACATTTGATAAAATCCAGCACCCATTTATAATTGAAACTCTCAGTAGAGTGGGAATACAGGTAACATACCTAAACATAATAAAGGCCATATATGACAAACCCACTGCCAGCATCTTACTCAATGGGCAAAGACTACAAGCGTTTCCCTTAGGATCGGGCACAAGACAGGGATGTCTGTTATACCTCCTATTCGACATAGAACTGGAAGTCTTAGCCACAGCAATCAGACAAAAGGAAGAAACAAAAGACATACAAATTGAAAAGGAAGAAGTAAAACTGTGTATTTGCTGGTGACACAATACTGTACATAGAGAACCCCAAAGATTCCACCAAGAAATTACTAGATCTGATAAATGAATTCAGCAAAGTAGCAAGACACAAAGTTAATATCCAGAAATTGGTTACATTTTTATATATCACTAACAAACTAACAGAAAATTAAAAAATAATCCCATTCACAGTTGCTTCAAAAAGAATAAAATACCTAGGAATAAACCTAACCAAGGATGTCAAAAGCCTGTACTCAGAGAATTATAAGACAATGAAGAAAGAAAACGAAGATACAAATAAGTGGAAACACATACCATGTTCCTGAATAGGATGAATTAACATCATTAAAATGTCCATACTACTTGAAGCAATCTATAGGTTCAGTGCAATTCCTATCAAGATTCCAATGATGTATTTCACAGAACTAGAACAAATATTTCAAAAATTTATATGGAACCAGAAAAGGCCCCACATAGCAACAGTGATCCTGAAAATGACGAACTAAGTTGGAGGAATCACACTACCTAATATGAAACTATACTATAAGGCCATAGTAATCAAAACAGCATGGTACTAGCATATAAACAGATACCTAGATCAAAGGAAAAACAATAGACAGCCCAGAAATTAACCACATCTTTATAATTAATTAATATTCAACAGAGGGAGCATGCACATACAACGGGCTAAATAGTTTATTCAGTAAATGGTGTTGGAAAAATGAGACAGGTATGTACATAAAGTGAAACCAAACCACCTTCTTATACCACACCCAAGAATAAATTCGAAATGGATCAAAGACATAATTGTTAGGCCAGAAACCTTAAAAATCCTAGAAGAAATATAGACAGCAAAATCTTGGGCATTGCTCACAGAAATTTTTTATTGGGTATATCTCCCCAGGCAAGGGAAACAAAAGAAAAAATAAACAATTGGGATTACATCAAACTAAGAATTTCTTGCCCTGGCTGGTGTGGCTTAGTGGATTGAGTGCCAGCCTGCAAACCAAAGGGTCACAGGTTAGATTCTGTGTCTAGGGCACATGCCTGGGTTACAGTTCAGGTCCCCAGTAGGGGGTGTATGAGAGGCAACCACACATTGCTGTTGCTCTCCCTGTCTTTCTCCATCCCTTCCCCTCTCTAAAATAAACAGATAAATAAAATCTTTTTAAAAAAAGTTTCTGGCCCTGGCTGGTGTAGCTCAGTGGATTGAGCACGGGCTGTGAACAAAGGGCCACCGGTTCGATTCCTAGTCGGGGCGCATGCCTGGGTTGCAGGCCAAGTCCCCCGGTGGGGTCCACAATTGATGTTTCTCTCCCTTTCCCCCTCCCTTCCTTTCTCTCTAAAAGTAAATAAATAAAAATTTTTTTAAAAAAGTTTCTGTACAGCAAAAGAAATCATCAACAAAATAAAAAGACAACCCACAGAATGGGAGAACATATTCTCCAATACATCTGATAAGAGGTTAATATCCAAAATTTATGAAGTACTTACAAAACTCAATACCCAAAGAACAAACAATCCAATTGAAACATGGGCAAAGGACCTGAATAGACACTTCCCCAAAGAGGACATACGCAGGGCCAATAGACATATGAAAAGATGCTACTGAACATCAGTACTCCTCAGAGAAATACAAATTAAAACCACAATGAGATACCATCTCACACCTATCAGAATGGCTATCATCAATAAATCAACAAACAACAAGTGCCAGTAAGAATGTGGAGAGAGGGGAACCCTTTTGCACTGTTGGTGGGAATGCAGACTGGTGTAGCCACTGTGAAAAGCAGCATGGAGATACCTCAAAAAATTAAAAATGCATCTGTTTTTGAGCCAGCAATCTGACTTCTGGGAATACATCCAGAGAAACCAAAACACTAAGTCAAAAGGGCATAAGCAGTGTTATTTACATTCGCCAACATATGGAAGCAGCCCAAGTGTCCATCAGTAGATGAGTGGATAAAACATCTATGGGACATTTACACATTGAAATCCTACTCGGCTGTAAAAAAGAAAATTTAACCCTTTGCAACAATATGGATGGACCTGGAGAACACTATGCTAAGTGAAATGAGCCAGTCAGAGAAAGACAAATACCATATAATTTCACTGAGATGTGGACACTAACAGCCAAACTGAACTAATAGCAAAATAGAGACAGACTCATAGATAGAAAACAGATGACAGCTAGTGGGGAGGGAGGTTAGGGGGTAGAGGGATTTGCAAAAAAAGGAAAGGACTCATGGACATGGGCAACAGTGTGGTGATTGCAGGGGGGGCGGGGGGGGCAGATATAAGGGGATTAAAAGGTTATGGAGGCCCTGGCTGGTGTAGCTCAGTGGATTGAGCGCAGGCCTGTGAACCAAACAACCGCAGCTTGATTCCCAGTCAGGGCACATGCCTGGCTTGCAGGCCAGTTCCCGGTGGGGGACGCATGAGAGGCAACCTTACATTGATATTTCTCACCCTCTCTCCTTCCCTTCCCCTCTAAAGATAAAAAATGGTTATGGAAAATAATGTAATATAAATTAAATCAAAAAATTAAATTAAAAATAAAACACTACTCTTGAGAAATTGTTTTGTGAGTTCATAACAAACCTAATAACCAGAATTTACTCCTCACTTATTTATGTTCTAGGAGCTGAGGATGTGATGGTGAACCAGATGAACACCGCCTCTAAGCGGGAACTTAGGCAATCAGGCAAGGCTTGCTACCAGACTTCTAACTCAAACACAGTAAATGCTCTGTCCAGACACTGCAGCATGTTGAGGATTAAACTGGGGCATAAGAGTGATCAGCTAAGCACACCTAAAATGAGCTTTTATGAGTTAATAATATAGGCTATCAATGCTGAAGTTTATAATGGATAAAACTTAGAAGTTTGAGCACTTTATTGGTGTACTCAGTTTTACTTGCACAGTAAAACAAACCTGGCTAGGTTATAGCAAGGTTGTTTTTTTTTTTTTTACACTTCTTGGGCTCCAGAGAATTCAATCCAATGAAATTGAAGTGGCCTGTCTGGATCATATTCATTGTCTAAAGACACTGAAATGAACTGAGAAACATCCTGAAAGTCTCTGAGGCTGTAAAGAGACACCTCTGATTTAAACTGCTTTTCTGGCAAGAGTGATTACTGTCCCTTTGTTTAAGCAGAATTGGCCCCCTGCCCCCTCTGCAGTGGTGAAATCCCAAAGCTATGAAATCATTTCCTTTGCATGTGCACAGGATGGGTCAGCAACCTGTCTTCATAGTCAGGCTTTCCAACTCAGGCTGAGGGAACAAAACCGACATCTAGCTACAGTTGCGGAGCTCTAGGTTTTGATCCTTCAAATACTGCTGTCATTTCAGCAAAGGCAGTTTTTGACTTAACCTGCCAAAAGGAACTATGTGGGCCTCTTCCTCTCCTGATTTATGGATGACCTCCATACTGTCCTGGCCAAGAGCGTCCAGGGCTCCAGGATTTGGTGCTCAGATTCTACTTGTTCTGATTGCTTACAGGTGTTGGTCTCCTTCTGGGCAGTTGTTTCAGTGGCCTTATTGGTCAGGCTGAAGAAGATGCCTCAGATTAGAGGACAGCAAGGAGAAAATAATGTTGCTAAGAACCTATGGATGGCAAGGCCTGGGTTTACTGTGAAAAGCTTTTAAGTTGTATGTGAATGGCTTGGCAGAGAATTTCTCACTATTACATATGAATAGAGGTGTAAAGTTGGAAGTGGAACTAGTTTGGTGAGTGTCTGAAGTTACAGGCAGAATGAAGGACTCCAGGAACCAAGACACAGCCAATGAACATCAGTGGTCTCCAACTCTCCCTGGGACGTTAGTTAGCCTTCGCTGACGTAGCCTTTATATTCTGTGATGGCAGCAACATCACCTGTCTTGGTCCTTGAAGTACCTCCCACATCTTTAAAAGTCTTGACATACAATACATACTCAATGCATTGTTGTGGACCAAATGACAGGCTGAACTGGTATGACTATCAAAGATTAACAGGAGGAATCCTTGTGTTAGAAGGTAGATGTATATTGATTGCAGTGATGGTTACATGAATCTATATATGTGGTGAGGTTGCACTGACACATACAACACACATGCATGCCCATGTGTACATGTACAACAGGTGAAACCTGCCACACATCTTGGATGGTACCAATGTCATTGGCTGGTTATAAGACTGAACTGGAATTGTGCAAGATACTTACAAGTAGGGTGACTAGGGAAAGGACCAGTAGCCTCCTCTACATTTATTTTGAACCTCCTGGGGTTCTAATCAAGTTTCTAAATAAGTTTACAAAAAGATACTCCAAAAAAGGTTAAGAAAGTAAAGAAAAGGAAAACTAGGTAGGAGCAAATAAAAAGCACAAAATAAGATGCTTGTTTTCAATCCAAAAACATCAATAGTTACATTAAGTGGAAACGGACTAAATCATCCAGGGAAAACATGTTTATTGAATGGGATATGTGCAAGGAATACAGACATAAATATGACCCAGGCCTTGCTCTTATGATATTCACAGTGGTCTCATGGACCAAGTGCTGTGCCACATGTCTTGCATTTGTGACTTCCTGGATGGTTGGAGTGACTGAGGACGAAGCTAGAGAGGTGGCAGCAGCTAGATGCTGGAAGGCTCGGTGCAGGTAGAACTGATAGTACTGGCTATGAGGCAGAGGGTGAGTCCAGGCTGAATCCAAGGCTCTGGATTTTTACTGGGCAGATACTATCATTGTGTATTGTGTTATCAAGTACTAGGAGTCTCCTGCAGGGAACAAGGGCAAATTCTTTCTTTCTCTTACAAGTCTATCAATTTACATTAATAATCATGTGAAGTGGTTAAGACAGCTAATTTCCCAGAAAAAGCTGGTCCTCAGAGATATGAAGTGTCTTATTCATTGATCCAATTTCCATGGCTCCCTTTCAGTGTTCAAGAACACTGTTTGAAAAAGTGAATTAGAGTCCTGGCTGGTGTGGCTCAGTGAACTGCGTGCTGGCCTGTGAACCAAAGGGTAGGCGTTCCATTCCCAGTCGGGGCACATGCCTGGGCTGTGGGCAAGGTCCCTCAGTAGGGGGCGCAGGAGAGGCAACCACACATTGATGTTTCTCTCCCCCTCTCTTTCTCCCCCCACGGCCCCATTTCTAAATATAAATAAATAAAACCATTAAAAAAAAAGAAAGTGAATTAGAATTAGTTGAAATTAAATGAGAAAAAAGAAAGTTATAATAGGAAGAGGATATATGCCTATTGAAGTTGGCAGGTTTTCAAGCTGGTTGCTCCTGCCACTCCTGTAGTTTACTGGGAGGTATTCAGAAGGAAACAGACTGACAGAGCATATTACCCTCAAAGTCACATACATGTTAGAGCACTTCCAGCAAAGATTGTTCTATCACAACGAACTGTCAAAGCTGTTTCCCCTGATTTAGCTCTGTATTCCAAAGTGGAATATTTCTGTCCCTTCATGTACAAACATTCTTCTCTCGAGTCCAGAAGACACAGAAGAAAAAAAAAGGAATGAGACCTGCTCTTGTCTGACCTACTGACTTTTCACTTTCTTTTGCATCCTCCCTCATCTCTGTTCCTCTATGAACAGGTTTCCCCAACTGTGTTTTTCTTGTTTTTGTGTTGCTATTGACAGCTACTCAGTAAATGCTAGTTAGTGTTTAGAAAACCTAACAACTCAACCACTGACTGCCATTTGTAAGGTTCCCAGGAATCTTGGATGTGGTCCCAGAACATGAGATGAAAGAAAGCATTTGGTAGCAACTTGGGAGATTTTCAGTAACTTCCCAAGACCTGCTCCTCAAAGCCTAGCTCTCATTCTCTTCCCAGTGGTTTCACCTTGAGAAGGCTCAGGAAGTTTGGGGTGTGTTTATGTGTTGCAAAATGTATCACTGAAGAGACAGAATTCTGGTTAATGTTCTATTTTCTGTTGTGCTTTACTCGAGGGTCCTTTCTCTCCACCTTCTACTTCCTTGCCAAGGGGGGACCACAAAGGCTATGGGACCCAAGGGCAGCAGGTTGGGAATTTCCAGAAGCAGGTTATACAGATCCTCTCTGCCCTGGCTCAGTGCCACCAGCCCTGGGATTGCTGGTGACCCTTCAGCCTGATGGCCCGTAACCTTCTGCTCACTGCCAGATAGAGTTGGGACTTGTCCCAGGCGTGGAATAACTTCCTGTGATTGTCCTAGAGATGGCCTGGCCCACAGGATCTGCCTCCATGGCTTGTCAACAGAGGCAGAAAAATCTTGTATCTCTGCACTGTGGTGGGCCTTGGAAGGAGGAATCCTGAGGAGGAATGTTCAGCAGAGATAAGTATGCCACAGTACATGACATGGGCTTGACCTTCCTCATGTATTGTCAATCTAAGTGCCAGTGAATGTCCTGACTAGTTTCTCATTATTTCTTGTGAGGCAGAATCTTAGAGGTCGTTAAAGACCCACTAATCAAATTTGCAGGTGTTATGAACCTGGGAGGGTCACCAATATGTTAGGTATCAGGCTCAGGATGCAAAATGGTGGGTTGGAACAATGGGCTCAAACCAACTCAGGAATAAACAGTTATTTTAAACTCAAGTAAGTTCTGTGACAGATAGGAGCCTGAGGCAGAATGGAAACACAAAGGAGGTAATTAAGATGGGAGGAAGGTTCAGGGAAAGTACAATTGGGAAGGAGTGACAACTGAGCTGAGCTGAGCTTACCAAACTGAAATGGTTGAGGGGAGGCTCTTCTAAGCAGAGTACTTGCAAAGGCATGAACACATGTGAATAAGCTTTTTAAAATTACTTTCACACCAAAGTGTTGGGTACAAGTAGTAGTGATGGTTACACAGCTTCATCAATGTATTTAATGCCACTGAATTGTGGCATTAACAATGGTTAAAATGATCAATATTATATTATGTATATTTTACTACAATAAAAACTATTGCTCTAACACTGTGGGTGCTCCCTAGGGATATTCCTCACTGCTCAAGCTGAGTGCACAAGTGTGAGAATTCCTGGGACTGTCTCCAAAAAAGTCCATTAACAATGAGAAGATACCAGTACCAAAGTAACAAACCTGAAGGAACAGGTTACTATTTTGTTACTATTCCTGCAAAACAGATAACAGCAATAATAATACTTAGCACATATGTCCTAGGAACTGCTTATTTAAAGTCCTCCGGATGGATTAAATTAAATCATTTAACCTGCATATGAACCTTGTGAGGTATACACAATGTCTATGCCATTTGATACATATGAGAAAACTGAAAAGCAGATTAATCAACTCGCCTAAGCACATGAACTAATAGGTGGCAGAAAAGGGCTTTGAACTCAGATCAGCTACTGCAGGATCCTGGGTCTTAACCATGTGCTTTGGTGAGTTTGAAAGCTGCTATCCACTGACAATAGCTTTTCGGGTCAAAGAGCTTAGAACTCCTGAAGAGTTCTAAGGTTCCCGAAGAGTTCTAAGAGTTCTAAGGGCAGGAAGAAAGGAATGAGGCAAATTGATTGCGATTGTGGGAAAGTGTGTATTTGTGTTACAAAGTCTAAGAAAGGAGAAATATATAGCACCGTTTTATAAAAATGAGCTCACAGTCTAGCAAGAAGTCTTCCTGTTCTTTTTTGTAAACTATACGAATTTGGAAAGCATTCAGAAAACCTGGTCTCTTGTATTATTAGATATAAGTAATATGAGGCTTAATACTGAGGAAAATCTTTCTCAAATGTCCCTACAGTGCCTGGTGCCTAGAGGGAGCTCAGTAAATCTTGTTGAATTAATTAATAAATCTGCCTCGTTCCACATATAATCAAAACAAATCCTGCCTGGATTAAAAATTCCCATTTAAATAAGGAAATTATAACGGCACAGAAAAAATAGATATGGACATTTACATAACACTGGTATCTGCAAAGGCTTCCTACAAACATGTCACTACAGGCAGAAATTACAATGGAAAACAGTGCTGTATATGAATTCCTAAAAAGCAGAGATGTCTATGCTTGAAACACCTGTGTTAAGTATGAGCCTGAGATGTAGGTGGATGGGAAGGAAGAAGAGACATAGTGAATGTGAGAAGGACTGAGCCATCTCGAAAAGGGTTCCAGCTTCACATTGTGGCAGCATCTCAGGGTTGGTAGGACAATCAAGCAATAAACTATGGCCCCAAGGGGACTTTTTACAAAGTGGTTCATCAGCTTGAAATACTCCTCTGGCTAGAGGAAGTTGCCAAAACCACCTCCCAGTCTCTGGCCAGCACATAACTGTCAATCAATAGAAGCTACTCCACCCAGACCACAGGGCACCAGTGTTTGTTTAAGCACCAGTCTCAGCACGGGTTAAGTTAAGATCCAGAGGTTGCCTGCCAGCAGACTTATCCCCAGATACCTGGAGAGGAAAAGAACATTCTCCGTTTCATCTTGGTTTCATTGCTTGCTTGATTCAAAAGCAACATACACCTGCTAGAGGAAAGAACCTTTTATTATTTACAGTTCAAGGAAAACTTCCTTGGCCTCCTCACTGTTGACCCCAGGAACACTCAGATGCAACGACACTAACTAGTCTCACTTTCATTTCAGTGTATGAGCACTAACGTCACTGAGATGGTCCCTCAGTGCACACTCTGCCTGCCCTGGGCATAACTGCACACCTCTTCTTACCTTGAACCTCCACTCTCTTCCCCTCACTGTCTCTTTCTATTCATGACTCTTGAGAGTCCAAAGGGAGGATTAGCCCAGGCCACAGTCTTCTCCTTTCCAAGCTAAGCATTTTTCACTGGAAGCCTTCAGAACTCTTTTTCCTAATTTGTTGAAACTGTGCCCTCCCAAGTAAGGGTCTGTCCATGACTTGGCTGGATTTTCCTTCTTTATTTTGGATTTTTTTTTCATTCTTTTAAAAAATTAATTAATTTATTTTTGGGGCAGAGGGGAAGGGAGGGAGAAAGAGAAGGAGAGAAACATCAATGTGTGGTTGTCCTTCGTGCGCCCCCTACTGGGGACCTGGCCCGCAACCCAGGCATGTGCCCTGATTGGGACTGGAACCAGCAACCCTTTGGTTTACATTTGAGGCTAGCATTCAATCCACTGAGCCACAACAGCCAGGACACTTTTCGTTCTTTTTGATGACTACAACGGAGGAAATTATGCAAACATGTACTCAGAACTATGTTACTTTATTTCTGCCACCTTTCTCAGAAACTGCTTTTATAGCTCTGGCACTCACATAAGCCAAAGCAAGAGTATCTCATTTAAATTTGTATTGGTCTGATGTCTAATGAGGTTGGGTATCATTTCTTACGTATCACACCCCTTTTGTAGACTTTATTCTGTAAACTGCTGTTCATACACTCTGCCAATTTTTCAATTGAGATGCTGATCTTTTTCTAATAGTGAAGGATGCGAACTCTTTGCTTGCCACATATTTGTGATTGGTGCAAAAGTTGTTCACATTTATTATTTGCTTTATACATTTATATTATTTTTGAAGTACCTAATACCTAAAATAGTGCTTGGCATATAGGAGATGCTCACTAAATGTTTGTTGGAGGAGTGAATGAATTAATAAATGAGTGGACAGAAGTGTTTTATTTTCATACAACAAAAATTTCAGTCTTTTCCTTAATAGTTTTCCCTCCGCTATCATGTGGAGAAAAGTTTTCCTTATCCCAAGATCTGATTGAGATTCTACAACATTCTCTTCTAGAAATTATATTTCATTTTCTTATATTTAAATACAGTACATTTGAGATCAGTTTCTCATATTTATATTGAAATTGCTATATGGTTTTTTGTATTGTAACCTCTTGGTGGTAATTATCTGACAATACATTTCATTCCTTTCATATTTACTTTATAATATTGATCAAGATAACATTTTAGGGTTTAAGGGTCTGAAGACTGTACTTCTTGTCAAAGTAATGTTAGAATTCTTATTTGGTGTCAAAATTTGGGTGGGGTTAAATTACTATTTAGACTTCAGTTTAATTTCTAATTATAACATTTTCTTGGCCAAAATCCCCAAACCACTGTGTTTTTTTTGTTGTTGTTCTTTTTTTTTTTGTTAGCACTGAAAGCCACAAGACAACAGACTTGCTTCTTGTGAAATAGGAACTGGAAGTGATGAGCTGAAACAACTACCGAAAAGGAGGTTTGGGAGGGGATCACAAAGCAAGCCCACTGGGTGACCTAGCTGGCACGTCACTGATGCTGCCTTATAACCAGAGTAAACATTCATTTCAGTGTAAAGAAAGGCAAAATTCTTATCTGTAAAGAAGGCAAAAGAACGCCTTGGCCTGTGTGTCTTGATAGGAGCATCCATACTGTACATTGAAAAGATCACTGAAAGGTCACCAAAATGTCGTGGGTTGGACCCCTACTCAAGACACAGACCTAGGTGATGGTTTGATCCCCAGCTGGGGTGCATGTGGGTAGCAACCGATAGATGTTTCTCTCACTCTCGCGCACTCTCTCTCAAATTAATAAATAAAAAAAAAACTAAAGGCAAAATAAGCCAAGTTACATTAGTAAAGTCTGTAGTGAAAGACTTTGCTAAGTACTGGGGATACAGATATAAGAAAGTCACACAAATAATCGCATTACACCATGACAGATGTGAGGGACGCAAGGCCAGGGCCTGAGAGAGGATGGGAAGGTTTTCACCCGCACACTTCACTGGTCAGTGGAACACACTTATGAGGCTCCACTTGGTATGAAGACAGTGCATTTTTAGGCATGGGGCACCAACCTGCAAGGGAAGGAAGCCAGATTTCTATGTCACTCATTCTAGGCCCTGGGGATTTGACACTGAGAAAGCCCACTGCTGCCCCCGTGGCTCAGGCTCACAGTGCAGGGAAGGAGACAGACAAGTAAACAAGAGGGTGCTCCACAAGGGAAGGAAACTGACTTTGATCCTTGTTTCCCCTCTGACACCCCACCCTTAGCTACTGAGACAGATGTGGAGCCACCCCAGCCAGGGCTTCCTAGCACGCTTTGGGGCCAGGTTACACAGGGCCTCTGGGTACATCTAGCCTGGTGCAAGTTTGGAGACCTTCCCCATACCAAGATCATAAAAAATATTTTTCTATATTTTCTTTTAATTTTCATGTTTAATTATTACATGAATATAATTGTGAGATAATATGCAGGCTACAATTTAATAAACAAAACACATAAAGTGCTTTCTTTAAAACACTATGATAAACATAAATGACCTAACAGGAAAAATGGGCAAAAGATATAAATAAGCATTTCACAGAAGAAGGAACAAATGGCCCCAAATCATATATCCAGAAATTGCTAATTAAAAATGTGATGTCCCCCCAAAGTATGTGGTAACTTTGCCCATCAGAGTAGCAAACATTTTTCAAACAGCCCTGACTGGTACGGCTCATTTGGTTGGGTATCATCCCACAAAGCAAAAGGTCATCGTTTGATTGCCAGTCAGGGCACATGCCTGGGTTATGGGTTCAGTCCCAGGCCAAGGAACACACGAGAGGCAACCAATTGATGTTTCTATCTCACATCAATGTTTCTTTCCCCTTCTTTCTCACTCCCTCCCCATCTCTCTAAAAATAAATATATAAATAAATTCTGTAAAAAAAATATTTTTCAAGCATGCACAATAATGTATATTCATGGATGTTGATAACATTTATAATGGCTAATAATCAGAAAGTAAATATCCATCAAATATCCACTGAATAATTAAAGCATGAATGTACAATCCACCCCCACATCCCTCCCTCCACCCCAGGCTACTCTCATATCTTGGAAATCTTAGTACTCTCTTTCAGAATCTTCCACTGCCCGCTCTGCGGAGGGAGTCATCACTGTCTCTCACCTGGATCACGCAGTAGCCTCTCACCTGTTCTCTGTTTCTGCCCTTGTCCCTACAGTCTATTCTCAATCCAGCTACCAGAGTGATCCTGTTACAATTTATGTCAAATCATGTTATTTCTGAGCTCAGAATCTTACAGTTGTCTTTTTTTTCCACTCAGAGGAAAAGCCAAAGGCCTACAAGGCCCTACATAGTGCCCTCCTCCCTCCCATCACCTCTCTGCCATCTAACTGCAACTCACTGCCTTCACTCCCTGGGCTTCAGCCAAGTTCACTGCTCCTGGAACTTTCCAGGTATGTTCCTAAATGAGGGGGGCTCTGAATTAGCTCTTCTCTCTCCCGTATAAGTGGTGGGGTAAGCAAATTCCCAAACACTTCTACCTCTGTCAAGGCAAACGAAAAGGTCTCTAGTAGGCCAAGAGTAATTCCTCAAACAGGAGTTGCAGGTGACAACGATTGTAAGCGAAAGCCCACCCAAGGTGGGGAGAGAGGAACACCTTGCGGTATCTTTCTGTAGTACTAGTACTAGTAGTTCTAGGCAGTGAAATACGAATTGGTAACCTTTATTGACCATATATGAAGTGTCTACTAGTGTTCAAAGTGCTTTCCATATAACAGCTCATTTAGTCCTCACGGCAACTCTATGAAGCAGGACATTGGTCAGCCTTGACAAAAGCCTAATTTAAGAGTGAACGAGAAACATAACACCACGTGTAATCCTTAATGAGATTATATATATATACGAAACATCAGTGACTGCTGAAATTACAAAAAGACAACCAGTTATGATTTCCCTCCTAATGGAAGTAAAAGAATACCACCTCTGAAGGCTATGAGTTCTATTGAGGTAGGTGATTGATTCATTATATTAGTCACTCAGAAAATAACAACACATCTGACTGTTGGCTGTTATAATCTAGAGGTTTAACCTGGATTTACAGGATCTTGACCAAATACAGGGCAGGGAGAGAAGGAAGCATTTGGTCTATGAAGAAGCAAGTTCACTGCCTTATTTTTCCACTCTTGCTCTAGGTTTTGAATAGTGGGTACTCATTATTTCAAGAAAGAACTGTGGAGAAGGTTTTAACGGGTGTTTTTCCTATTAAGACTTCTAACCAATACACTCTATCCTCAATCTCACAAATACCTATAAGCAAAATGCATCTAAAACACACACTTCAGGTCCTGAAGATGCAGCTGTCCATCTGGAAAGTTGCTTACTTTTACACATTCTAGTCACTTGCCTGAATTTATCTTTCTATCAGGCCTGGGTCACTTGATTTCTGGTTACTTTACCTTGCAAATGAATAAAATGCCCTCTTCTTTGCTTTCCCCTATCACTTTATCTCTCTTTTCTTTCACCGGCACACTTGTACCTTTCTCCCTGCCCATTTCTTCCTAAACCATGGAATCAGGTTCACCAGAAAGAGTAGGAGCCCCACTCTGGCCTCAGACCCAAGGCTTTCTCTACTTCAGAGCCCTGAGTGGCAGAGGGAGGGCTGACTGGCACTCTCCCTGCAAAAGCAGCCCTCTGCAAGTGCTCTCTTAGCTCTTTCAGCTTCACTGACATCTTTCCTTTTACTAACCGTGGGCATCTCCCAATGTTCTGTCCAAGGTTCTTTTCCTTCTTACTCATCACACTCTCCTTGGATAATCTCATCCACTCCCATTATTTCAATTAACTATAACTCAGTGACAACAGAAACACCATCTTAGGCACAGGTCCCACTCCTGAGCTCAGGAAAAATTTATCCCAAATAACTGTTGACTGTCCCACAGTTACTTCAAACCGAGCATGTCTGAGCCTGGACGTGCCCACGGCAAGACTTTCTCCCAAATTGTCTTTCTCCTGTGTTCCCTCTCACATATATGTCATATGTGACCTAATCAGGGTCCAGTAAGATCTTGACAGATCGGCATGAATGACCAAACAAAAAGACAAAAGTGAACAGTAATAAATGTCATGTCTAGTTCCCGGGCTTAAACAAAACAAAACATCTACAGCACAAGAACAGACTGGAGAAAAGATAGCTTAGCAAAAGCACAGAGGAAAACTAAGTTCGCTTGACAGGAAGCTCAGTGTGAGTCAATGGTGTGGTGTGGCTGCCAGAACAAAGCTAATGGAATCTCCAGCTGCCTTCTCAGAAGCACAGCGTCCAGATGAGGAGTGATTGTCTTGCTCTGCTCTGATCTGCTCTGATCTGCTCTGCCCTGCCCTGCCCTGGCCACTCAAAATATGGAGGAGTTTGTTCAGTCCGGTACCAGTTCAGAGGAGGTCTATGAGGATGATGTAGGAACTCACTCAGGTGGAGTAGCTGAATAAACTGGAACTTTCAGACTGAATATGTGCAGAGCTCTCAAGGTGAAAAAGAATGAGATGTGCCCTGGCTGGTGTAGCTCAGTGAATTGAGCACAGGCCTGTGAACCAAACAACAGTTCAATTCCTAGTCAGGGCACATGCCTGGGTTGCAGGGCAGTTCCCAGCAGGGGACTCATGAGAGGCAACCATACATTGATATTTCTCTCCCTCTCTCCTTCCCTTCCCCTCTAAAGATAAATAAATAAAATCTTTAAAAAAAAAAAGAACGAGATGTGTTCTGTGTATCTGAAAGAGGTAACATCAGAACCGGATTCTCAGTCCCAGCTATCACACAATTATTTGGGAAGAATGCTATGTAACCAGTTTCCTGTCACTGGAAGTGTCCAGATAACAAATGACTGATCAAAAACATGTCCAGCATTTAATCAGATTACCGTTAATACCCCTTCAAATCACTAGAGTTTACAGTGTTGCACTGCAACGGGGATTGCCAATCACCCTTCTCAACGTCCTGCCTCTGTCACACACCTCTGAATTAAGCAATCACAAGTCCTATTGATTATTTCCCTAAAGCCATTCTCATACATTACCCTTTTGCTGCATTCCCATTAGCACACCTTCTTTTCCAGTTTCCCTTAAACCTAGAGTACAAACTCTGATCGTCTTCCCTAACAGTTTAGCTTCAAGATTGCTTCAACAGACCCCACAACCCTTTTTTAGCCACCTAATTAAACAATCATCTAGTTACCCGAAATGATGTGCTTATTGAAGAGAAGGGTTTTTGACAGATCGGGTGGGGAGGGGAGCTCAGTGTTCACTACCACAGAATAGCGATGAAGGTCATGAGGCATTCTAGGACTTAACTCATCTCACTCTCCTTGGATAATCTCATCCAAGGTAAGGCATTTGCTTCCAAAAGTGCTGAAGATCTTAAAGAAAAAGGATGAAAAGCTGAAACACTTAAAAATTATTGGCTCAAGCACGGTTGAAAAACTAGACTTTCGCCCTGGCTGGTGTAGCTCAGTGGTTTGAGTGTGGGCCTGTGAATAAGGGGGTCGCCGGTTTGGTTCCTGGTCGGGGTGCATGCCTGGGTTTCAGACCAGGTCCCCAGTCGAGGTGGGGCGTGTGAGAGGCAACCACACATTGATGTTTCTCTGCCTCTCTTTCTCCCTCCCTTCCTTTCTCTCTAAAAATAAATAAATAAAATCTTTTTTAAAAAAGAAAAAGAAAAACTAGACTTTCAATGATGATGCTAAAATAATCTCATTTACAGCCGCAAACTGAGACAGCCCAAAACAAACCTCCTAGTTTAACACTGCAAGTTGCCAAATTATTCTACCAGGTCTTATATTGTAAAATCAAGAGCAAGCTTAAGAAAGACTGGGACCCTAAGAATTAGAATGGACACATTTAAGGGCATTTGGACAATTCCAAGTACCCACATCTCCTGACCCCCAAAACCCACTGCCAGGACCACCAGGGAATCAGACTCCTCAGCAATGAAGGCTCAGGTCATCTCACCAGGTACGGAACCAGGATCAGCTAAGGTGTTGGTTGAGTGAAAGGGTAACAGGAATCAAGGACTATAGTAACCACTGAGATGTTCTGCCCTGCTATGTATGGCATTTTAGTAATTTTCCTTTCCTCTTTCTATCCCCTACTCTTTTATCTAGGATGTGTTGATGGTAGTAAACTTTACAGTTTAATTCGTATTTTATAGACTCTCAGATAAGCTTGTGACAATCCTAGAGATAAGTGGCACCACTCAGGCTGTCCGGCATCTACTTAGACACAAGAGAGAAGGAACAGGTAGGCAGCAGCGGTAGCAGTGGATTTCTCACCAGTACTAGTTCTGAGTTGTGGTTTAGGGTGTTTTTCCTGGCTGTTTAACCTCAAAGCTGGTTCTCCAGCCCTCTCAACACTTCTGTGAGCTACCCAATATCATTTTGATAAGCTCCTTTTCTGCTTAAATCAGTCAAGATCAGCTTCTGTTGTTTGGAAATTAAAATCCTGACTAATACAACATTTGTATGGAGTGTGTGGTCAGTCCAAGTTTCCTCTCATCTCTAAAATATACCACCTTGAAGAAAGGAATTAATAAATGGAAAAGGGGAAATTAAAGAGTTAGAACATTTTAAAAGTATGACTAATTAATAATCAAAAAGCTGGTTCACAGCAAAAATCAAAATCAATAAAATAGAAAACCTACCAGCTAACCTAATTAACAGAAGAAAAGGAGGCAGCACAAAATCACAATGACAAGGAAGAAATATCTCCAGGAAGACTAAAATAAATCCAAAACTCATAAGAACCATTTTGTAAAAATATATGTAGATGAATTTGATAGCCAGGATGAAACAGATACTTTTCCAAGAAAAGTATAATTTACAAAACTGGCTCAGGACGAGATAGACTAAACAGATCAATTTCCATAAAAGAAATAGAGTTGAAAAGATCTAAACACACACGAAAAAGCTCCAGATATAAACTGTAGGGGGATTCTGCCAAAATTTTAAAGTGCTGATAATTCCAGCTCTACTTACAATATTCTAGAATATAGTAAACTTCCAAATTTTTATATGAACCAAGTATAACATTTATGCCAAAATCTGCTAAAGATTGTAGAGAAATTTAAAAAGCCAAATTTAAAGCCAAAGAGCAAACTTAATTATAAATATTGATCCAAAAACCCAATATACAATATTAGTATGCATAATCACACACACACACACACACACACACACACAAACACACCCACACCCTGTCTAGCTGGGGTTTATTCCAGAAATGTAAAAATGGTTCAGTGCTAGATAACCTCTTAATAGAATGTATTGTGCTCTGGCTGGTGTGGCTCAGTGGATTGAGTCCCAGCCTGCGAACCAAAGGGTCGCCAGTTGGATTCCCAGTCAGAGCACATGCCTGGGTTTCGGGCCAAGTCCCCAGTGGGGGGTGGGCAAGAGGAAACTGATGATGTTTCTCTGCCTCTCTTTCTCCTTCCTTTCCCCTCTCTCCAAAAATAAAGAGGGAAAATTTAAAAAATAGAGCAGAAAAATTATTTTTAAAAAATGCACTGCTTTGCTATTTTCAATGAAAAAGTCATATTACCATCACTAGTAATGCTAAAAATCTTTTATATAAAATTCAACAGTGACTTTTGATGAAAAAAGAAACAGTAATATAGGTATCAGTGGAATATTTCACAAACGTGAAAAAATAATTATCTTACACCCAGATCAGTATTTTTCTTTTTTTAAGAATAGCTTTATTGAAGTATAGCTGTCATACAAAGAACTGTATGTAATATGTACAATTTGGAAATCATCACAATAAGGGTAATAAACATATCACTTGCAAAAGTTTGCTTGTGTTTCTGTGTGTGTGTGTGTGTGTGTGTGTGTGTAAGAGTTTAGAACATTCAATATGAGGTCTACCCTCCTAACAAATTTTTAATTGCATAATACATTATTCTTAACTATAGGCACTATGTTGTATGGCAAATTTCTAGAACTAATTTATCTTTCACAACTGAAACTTTATACCAAAATGACCCAGCAATTCCACTTTTGGGTATATACTAAAAAGAATTGAAATCAGTATCTCAAACAGATAGCTACACTGTCATGTTCACTACAACATGGTTGTATACCCAGGAAGCCTAAAGTAATCAACTGGAAAAATGATTACAAACGTAATAAAATCCAAAGGTGAGAGCACAGAATATTAGCATGTGGAAACTATACTGGACCCAATTTTGTGCATCCCTGGATGACTTTGGCCCTACCTGCCTTCCAGGCTTTGGTTGCTTGCTCAGTGAAGAGCCATGAGCTCTGCTCAGAGTCCTCCCATATTGCCTGGTTTGGCCTCCCTGCATAAAGGCTGGGCTCTGGTGTAGCTGCAATAATGTCTGCCATGGCAGAAGCCACTGCAGCTCCTGTGCCTAGACCCAACCCAAATCAACCCTTCAATACTTTAGTTCCTTCCACCACTTCTGAATTCAGATGAGACACCATGCCACACAATATGGGATCTGTCTTTCCCAGTGGCCGCCTCAAAGGTCAGTGAGAGACAAAAACCCTAAGGGAATTAGCAGATAAATTTATCTCCCTTCCTTGTTGCAAAAGACTGTTTCAAGGTGCAGTGGTTCTATTCAGCCTGCCCAAATAGATCGAAATGACCCAATAACTGGCTGTAGTTTCTCGCAAAGCTGTGGCCAACTCAATAACACACCAATTTGTATTTTCTTTCCTGCCTTCCCATTTTCTCTCACTTTCACTACACTGAGATTACAACTCCAACAAAGCATTGGAAAATAAGTTTTGGCTCAAGGTCTGCTTTCAAAGGAACTCAAAAACAGAAATCAATAAATAGCCTTATGTATACAAGCAGCCAATTAGTAGACATAAATGGAGAGAAAGACCCACTTACAATAACATCAGCACCAGGATAAACTCCAAATGGATCACAAATCTAAATGTAAAAATTAAACTATACAAGTGCTAAAAGAAAGCATAGGTGAATTCCTTTAAAACCAGGGAGTGGAAAAGGCCTTCTTAATGTGATGGAGGCTGCAGAAGCTGTGAAATAACAAATTGACACATTTAATGATACATTTTGTACACCCACACAAATAACATAAGCAAAGTCAAAATACAAATAACAAACTGGGGAAAATTATATACAATTCTTCTCAAAAAGGACTAACCACTTCCCAGAAATTGAGACTAAAAAGACCAATGACAGAGGAACACCACATACGTTACAGGAAAAAAAACAAAAATATCAAGAAATGTTCAACCTCCCTCTGCATAAAAGACCTACAAGTTACAATTACACAGAAGGCATTTCTCATGATTGGATGACCAAAATCTCACAATCTGACAACACATTCTGTTGGCAAGGCACTATTTACATTGCTGGTAAGAATGCAAATGGACATTTGGTAATATCTACTAAATTTATAGATTCACAGACCCAGAAATCCCAGTTGTGAAAATCATACAGATATACCTGCATACGTACAAAATGTCACATACAATGTTATTAGTTGTGGAAATAGCTGCAAATATCAAAAAAGTAGAAACAACCAAGGAGTCCAAATTAGGGAACTGGTTTAATAAATGTGGTATAGCCACACAAGAGAATATTATACAGTTGTCAAAAATGAAGATCTCTGGTTACTGACATGGAGAGAATTCTAGATTTTTTTTGAGAACTTTTAAGACCTACTCTCCTAGCAACTTTCACATATACTATACGGTATTGTTAACCATAGTCACCATGCTGTGCATTACATCCTCATGGTTTAGTTATTTCATAACTGAAATTTTGTACCTTTTGACCCCCTTCACTCTTTTTGTCTACCCCCATCTCCTGCCTCTGACAACCACTAATCTTTTCTCTGTATCTATGAGGGGTTTTCTTTAGATTCCACATGTGAGATCATATGGTATTTATCTTTCTTTGACTTATTTCACTTAACATAATACCATCTAGGTCCACCCATGTCACGAATGGCAGGATTTCATTCTTTTTTTATAGCTGAGTGATAACGTTACATTCAATGATACACCAAGACTTCTTTATCCTTGATCCGTTGATGGACACTTAAGTTGCTTCCATATCTTGGCAATTATGAAGAATGTTGCAATAAACATGAAAATCAAGAAGCTAGTCCCCATGCCTGCAGCTGTGTAGAGAAACTGAGCAACTGGGAGAAAGGAAGAGAGGAAACTTATTTTTCAATTTATATAGTTTAATATGCTTACATTTTGAATCATGTGCATCTATTTCTTAAAATACGCTCTCTCTGGCAACATACAAAGAAAACATGTATGGAGGAAAGACTACTCAACAAATGGTGTTGGATCAGTTGATCAACTAGACATTGAAACTCCCAACATATCCTCTAAATATAACTCAGAGGTTGAGATCATCCAGATGTCAAAAGAACAGAAATGAATAAATACCAAGGAGACATAAAATAATAAAACAAGAATTTTTGAAACTAAGAGAAAAAAAAAAAGGAGTTACCTTTTCTGCCTAGGATCTAGAAAGTTGCAAAGGCTGTCCTTGTCACCCTGAGCAGAAAAGCTGGACAAAACACAGAATCTCCATTGTCTTGATCACATAAGAGAGCTGAGGGTGGATGGACTGGTGGTGGCAAAGCCTCCTTGATGGTGATCTCAACCATAGAGATTTCCAGTTGCTATGAGAGCCCACACCCCAGAATACAAACCAGCCAACCTCAGTCTCTGGCCTTCCTCTTCACCAAAACAAGAAACAGGCTCCTATAATTAAAACATATCTTTTTCAACAGGACTCTCATTTAAGCTGAAGAAATTCACTGTTCAACATAGAACAGAATTTCTCACTCTTGGTTATACTGACATTTTGGGCCAAGTTCTTTGCTATGAGGGTTGCCCTGTGCATTGTAGGACTAGATGCCAGTAGCATCTCCCTATCAGACATACCAATAAAAATTTCTCCTAACATTGTCAAATATCTCCTGGGGATAGGGTTGACATATATATTTTAAAAATTATGTTTTTCCCTGGCTGGTGTGGCTCAGTGAACTGAGTGCCGGCCTGCAAACCAAAGGGTTGCCAGTTCGATACCCAGTCGGGGCACATGCCTGGGTTGCAAGCCAGGTCCCCAGTAAGGGGTGCATGAGACACAACCACACATTGATGTTTCTCTCCCTCTCTTTCTCCCTCTCTTACCCGCTCTCTAAAAATAAATAAAATCTTTAAAAAATTATGTTTCTGCCCTGGCTGGTGTAGCTCAGTGGATTGAGCACAGGCCTGAGAACCAAAAGATAGAGGTTCGATTCCCAGTCGTGGCACATGCCTGGGTTGCGGGCCAGTTCCCAGTGGGGGACACATGAGAGGCAATCATACATTGATGTTTCTCTCCCTCTCTCCTTCCCTTCTCCTCTAAAGATAAGTAAATACAATCTTTTTAAAAATTATGTTTCTATTATGTCAAATGGAAATTTAACTGTTTTTGTTTTTTTCTAAATATGGCATCCCTACCCGAGGGGCAAAAATCTCACACCCATTGAGAACTACTGATCCAGACCCTCAAATATGAACATGAGACAGCAACCAAGAATCAGCAAACATTTGAAGAATATGAAACCAAACTCAAAAAGCTCTTCCTCAAATATGGCAAATGTATTCCTTCTGCTTCAGGGTCTTTACACTTTCTGTTCCTTTTCTAGAAACCTGTTCTCCTTATTATGTATACGAATATGAGGGAGGAAGCCAGGATATAATACATATGCAAGGGAAAATTCTCACTAGATGCTGGAACATCCAGAGAAGATAGGCAGGCCGATGTGAAAAGGAAACCATTCTTCGACATTAAAACATGACACGACTACCAGTCAACGGGCTGAACAGCAGAATGTTTACAACTTGAGTAAATCAGTGAGCTAAAATCTTGACCTGAGAAATTCTCTCATAACAATGAGCAAAAAGACACAAGGAGAGTATGAGAGAAAATTTGGGACATATCTGGAGAGTAGGTCCGGACTATACCAGTTGTTTTCTATTATTTATCAACCCTGAGACCACCCGTCTACAGTCTCCTCTAATTCTGGAACTGCGACTCTACCAACCACAATTCTAGGACTCCCTTGCTGGCTGTCTTCCTGTTGGGCTCTGCTAAGAGGAAATACTGGTAGAAGACTCCAAGGCATGAAAAAGGGAGAAGGGACTTTCAACATCCATTTGAATCTCTGCAGTAGCAGAAGACAGCACCAGCTCCAGCTGCCAGCTTCATCAGGCCCCCTCTGAGGTACCAGTACTAACTGCATAGCACCTGCCTCACCAGAAGTTGGAGCAACGGATATACGACTACAAGTAGTCCTCCTCCAAGCTCCTCCATTCTGGTCATGTCATTCTTCATTTTTATGGTCAAGTTCCTCTTACAATAGTAGTTGCTTTCTATAGTTACTAATATCTGCTTGCCCCAGCTTTGCTCTCTCAGCTCTCTAACACCTGTGTAAAACAAATACTATATTGAATTATCTCTGTTGAATACTTGGTGTGGCTTCTGTATTCCTGTCTGAGGCCTGACTGAAACAGTGTTTGGTGCCAAAAGCAGTCCTAGGAAATAAACCTTTGCAATGACCTTGTGTGACAGACAAAATGGAATTCAGGGCAAAGAACAGTACCACAAGTAAATAAGGTCACTTCATAATGATGGAAAGGTTATTTCATCAAAATAAAATAACAGCCCTAACTGTGTATGCAACTCTTAATGGAGCTTTGAAATGTATGAAGCAAAAACTGATTAAACTTCAAGGTGAAATAGACAAACCCAGTTTCAATCTTAGATTTCAATACCCTTCTCTCAGTAATTGGTAAATCAATAAGACAGAAGAAAAAAATAAGACAGAAGAAATCTAAAAGGATATAGAACTGAACAACACTATTAATCAAGGTGACCTAATTCACATTTATAGAACACTCCACCCAACAACAACAAATTGTAAAATTTTATCAAGTGCACACAGAATATTTACCAACATAGACCATGTGCTAGGTCAAATCTCAACAAATTTACGAGGACTAAAGTCATGCAAAGTATGTTGTTTAACCACAGTGAAATGAAATTAGAACTAAAAACTAAATATAACACATAGGTCACAGAGGAAATACAAAGGGAAATTAGAAAATATCTTGAAGTGAATAGTAATGAAAACAACATAGCAGAATTTGTGGAATGCCACTAAAGCAGTGGCAAGGGAGAAATTCACAGCATTAAACGTCTATGTCAAACAATAAGAAAGGTCTCAGATCGATGGCCTCAAGGTCTACCTTCAGTGAGTTTCAGAAAGAGCACTGGCTCTTGTGTGGTCAAGGCTACAAGAATGAAGACACAAAATACCACATATTCTATTATTTTATTTATATCAAATTACTAAAAAAAAAAATGCAAAACAGATTAGTTTTTTCCCAGGGCTAGAAGAAGGAATGGGAATTGACTGCAAATAGGCCAATGGAAGTTTTTGAGGGAGCAGATATGGTCTAAAACTGGACTGTAGTAATGGTTGCATGGCTATAGATTTACTACAAATCACACAACTGTACACTTACAATGGATTCTATAGTTTATGTGTGTGTGTATCTCAATAGAGCTCTCTTTAAAAACCACTGGAATATGTGGGAATGCATTCTAAGAATGTTAGCCAGGAAAGACAGAATATACTATTGGATCAAGCTAACTGTATTGATGTGGGTACATTTACCAGAGATTTCCAATATACCATGGTATCTCCTGAAAGAATATTTTAGGGAGGACAGGTGACAAATGGAGTTTTGACACCTAGTCACACTTCAGAGTAGGATCAATGAGTCTACAGCAGTTCCTGAATGTGTAATTGGAACAGTTCCTGAATGTGACAACTGATCCAATCCCCACCATCAGCCTTCTGGCCTGTGAAGCAATGGCTGTAAGAGTAGAAAGAGCAAAAGTCATTGGAACTCCCCACATTCGCTACCAGAATAGTAACTCAAAAGCATGCTTAGGAGACCCTGGCCAAGTAGCTCAGTTGGTTAGAACATCATCCCTATATGGCAAAGTTGTGGGTTCGATCCTTGGTCAGGGCACATACAAAAATCAACCACTGAGTGTATAAATAAGTGGAACAACAAAATGATGTCCTCTGTCTCTCTCTCTCAAATCAATTAAAAAGACATCCTTGGGGGAAGACTAGGTGGAAGGTACACTCACCTTCTCCCAAGACCAAACTGAAATTACAACTGAAATATAGAACAATCAACCTGAAAAATCAACTGAAGACTAGCTGAACAGAAGTGTAATAACCAAGAATTTACAGAAGAAACCACATCAAGAAGATCAAAAAGGGGTGGCGCAGCTCCCGGGGTTGGTGGCTGAGATACCGAAGGGGTATCCAACTTGTAACGGTTCTGCTTGAGGAGCGTGGGGTCTCAATGCCATACCCAGCTCCCCAACCCAGAGCTCCAGAGCCAGGAAAAGGTGCCCACATGGCTGTGAAAATCAGTGGGGATTCTGTCCACCAGGGAGAGAGGCGAGTCTGCTAGAGACACAGGCACAGGCACAGGCACTTTCTTAAAGAGCCAAAACACAAAATTTCATTCACAGTCACTCATCCTGGTGGAGGGACTGCGATGTGGACTAGAGTCCTGTGAGGGGAGACTGGGGTTTGTGGTTTTGGGGAGAGAGCTGAAGGGACAGCCACCAGGATCCCTGTACTGAGACCTCTCCCACACTGCAGACACCATCTTTCTTGAGTGCAGCACTCCTCTCCTTACAGCATCAGGCTGGGGGGATGCAATAGCCACACCCTCCAGACTTCCTGTCACCCTCCTCTGCGCAGCTCATATGCTGCTGAGGAGTTGGTGGCCTGGGCAGGGGTGTAGAGGTGCAGGCAAACCCAGGGCGTGTCGGGACTGAGTTGTGTGGCTCTGGGACAGGGGCCACTCCTTCCTCCTTCCTCCAAGCCTGACCTGTGCTCCCCCTTACAGGAAGTCCACCAGCCCCACCCTCCTGACTCCCAGCAGCCTGCACTGCCGAGCTTTAGGACTCCAGGAAGAATCTGGGACAGACAGAATTGTGTGGCTCTAGGTTGAGGGGGGCATTTTTCCCTTGCACACCTAACTGGTACAGAGCCCTGTTTCACACAGCCAAATCTTGGTCTGTTTGGACATGATAAACTCTGGCGGTCTCACCTTGATGATTTCTCAGGACATTGGCACCTTACAAAGCTTTGCGGGCACCTGGCAGGTAGCAGCTACACTTGGTGTACCCTGGGACTATTGCTGAGTGGCCTCAGACTCAGCACTGGCATTGAGACTGAACCTGTTTCAATCTGGTGAAAACCAATCACTCCTACTTGATGACTCACTAAGAATTTTCCTCATGCAACTTGAGTATGCCCAGAGGCTCTTTCAGTGACTGAGCCTAACAAGCAGCCAGGAGGTAAAGACAGAAAGAGGTGGACCTCAGGGTGTCTTGGGCCTTTTGCTGAACTGTCACCAGACTCGGTGCCAGTGGAAGCCAGCCTTGGTACATAGCTTGGTCCCTCACATGCACACCAAGGCCCAGCAGAGGCAGCCACAAATTACAGCTCTAAACGGGCTGTCTAGGACTAGTCACAGGCAGCATCTGACATTGACCTATACCACAGTCCCTCTCAAAAGGCTCCATAACCAACACACCCAGTAGCAAGCTTCAGAAAACATCACAGCAGGATCCAACTAGCTTCACAAGCAACATATCCAAAGGGAGATTTCAATAGGCCCAGACCCTAACAAAGGTGAATTCATATCAAGCATCTTCTCTGACCACAATGGTATGAAACTAGAAATCAATCAAAAAAAGAAAACTGAAAAACACACAAAGACATAAAAGCTAAAGAACATGTCACTGAACAATAAATGGGTTGAAAATGTTATCAAGGATGAAATCAAATGATAACTTGAAACAAATGAAAAGGAGACCACAACCCAAAACCTATGGAATGTAGCAAAATAAGTCTTAAGAGGGATTCATAGCATTTACAGGCCTATCTCAGGAAACAAGAATGTCAAGTAAATAATACGTTTGCACTTAAAGGAAATAGAAAAACAATAACAAACAAAGCCCAAATACAGTAGAAGAATGAAAATACTACAGATCAGAGCAGAAATAAATGAATCAGAGTCTAAAAACAATATGAAAGATCAATGAAGCCAAAAGCTGGTTCTTTGAAAAGATATATGACACTGACAAATCTTTAACCAGACTCATCAAGAAAAAAAGAGGACCCAAATAAGTAAAATCAGAAATGAAAGAAGTAACAACTGACACCACAGAAATATAAAGGATTGTAAGAAATTACTATGAACAACTACATGCCAATTTATTGGACAGTCTGGATGAAATGAATAAATACTCAGAAATATACGATCTTCCAAAACTGAATCAGGAAGAATCATAAAATCTGATTAGGAATAGACAGATTACACCTAGTGAAACTGAAGCATTAATAATAAAACTCCCAACAACCAAACAAAAGTCCTATACCAGATGGCTTCATGGGTGAATTTTACCATACATTCAAAGACTAGATTATGGCAGAACAGCAGACTTTTCATAGTCCTGAGGGAAGATCTAAAGATGTACTATTGTTCCTGCCACTTGAAAGTAAAGTCCCTTTAACATAGTCTATAATCAGTTAAAGATATATACCAAACCTCTAACGCAACCACTACAAAAAAACACAAAGAGGTATAGCCAACAAAGAAGATAAAATGGAATCATAAAATTTAGTTAATCCAAAACAAGGCAGAAAAGAGGAAAAATGAAAGAAAGAATAAATGAGACAACTAGCAAGATAGCACATTTAAAATACGAAAAGGAGACAGACCTAAAGGTGAAGGTCATGCTGACATTGAGAAAGAAGCTTTGACAAACGGCCCCTATCCTGAACAAAAAGCAGAAGATAAAAGAGTGACATCTTTAAGGTACTGAAAGAAAAAGCCAACCCAGAATTTCACACCCAGTGAAAATATTTTTAAAACTGAAAGCTAAGCCCTGGCTGGTGTGGCTCAGTGGATTGAGTGCCAGCCTGTGAACCAAAGGGTTGCTGGTTTGATTTACAGGCAGGGCACAGACAGGCCTGAGTTGTGGGACAGGTCCCCAGTAGGGGGCATGCGAGAGGCAACTACACATTGATGTTTCTCTCCCTCTTTCTCCCTCCCTTCCCCTCTCTAAAAATAAGTAAATAAAATCTTAAAAACTTAAAAAAAAAAAAACCCGAAGGCTAATTCTTAGACAAATACTAAGAGCATTCATTGTCAAGAAATATAGACAACATAAAATATTAGAGGAAGTTCTTTAGGCAGAAGGAATATGTCAACGAACAGGAAGTTGAACCTTCAGAAAGAAATAAAGAATGCTAGATAGAATAAACAAAGAAAAGTAAATTTGATTTTTTCTCCTCATTTTTAATTGCTTGAAAAGTTAACTGGTTATCTAAAGCAAAATTAATAGCCATCTATCATGTGTTTATATTGTAAGTAAAAGTAAGATACATGACAACAATAGCACAAAGTTTATAAGGGTAAATTAAGAATGTACTGTTATAAGGTCCTCACACTACTCACGAAGTGGTATAATATTATTTAAAGGAAGTCTGCAATTAATTCAAAATGTATACTTTACACTCCAGAAAAACTAATAAAAATTAAAAAGTTATGTTTGATAAGTTAATAGTGGAGATAAAATGGAATAATAAAAAAGGCTCAATTATCCTGATAAAGCAAAAACAGAAAATAAAACAAAGAATAGACAGAAATAGAAAACAGCTAGAAAGATAGATTTTAATCTAAACATTTCAATAATCACATTTTATGTGAATGAACTATTTACAACAATTCAAGTCAAGAGGGTAGAACTGTATTTAAAAAGCAAGACTGAACTATATTGTATATAAGAAATTCACATTAAATATAAAGACAGAAGAAGCTTAGAAGTAGAAGAATGGAAAAATAAGAATGGCATGGTATCACACCAGTACACATTAAAAGAAACTTGGGTAGTTACATTTGTTAAGAAAAAGTGTACTTCAGCCCCGGCTGGTGTGGCTCAGTCGGCGCAGGTCAGGACACATGCCTGGGTTGCAGGCCAGGTCCCCAGTTAGGGGTGTGTGAGAGGCAATTGATCGGTGTTTCTCTCGCACGTTTCTCTCCCTCCCTTCCCTTCCCCCTCTTTCTAAAAATAAATATTTTTTAAAAGGAAAAGTATACTTCGGAACAAGGAATAGCATCAGGGGTAAATACAAACATTAAATAATGAAATAGTCTATTATTCCAGAATAGATACACTTCCAATTATTTGTGTCTTCTTCCATTTCTTTCTTCAGTGTCTTATAATTTTCCAAGTACAGGTTCTTACTTGGTTAAATTTATTCCTAGGTATTTTATTCTTTCAGAAGCAATTGTGAATGAGATTGTTTTCTTAATTTCCCTCTTTTTAAAAGAGTTTTATTTATTTATTTTCAAAGACAAGGAAAGGGAGGAAGAAAGAGGGAAACATCAATGTGTGAGAGAAACATCTATTGGTTGCCTCACACGCTCCCAACTAGGGACCAGACCCACCACCCAGGCATGTGCCCTGACCAGGAATTGAACTGGCAACCTTTTGGTTCACAGGCCAGTGCTCAGTCCAGAGAGCCATGCCAGCCAGGGTTAATTTCTCTTTCTGATAGTTCATTATTGATGTATAAAATGTAACTGATTTCTGGATATTTTTTATCCTGCTACTTTACTGAATGCATTTATCAGTTCTAGAAGGTTTGTTTGTTTGTTTGTTTGTTTTTGGTGGAATCTTTAGGCTTCTCTATATACAGTACCATGTCATCTACAAATGACAGTTTTGTTCCTCCTCCATACCACCCGGTACACACCCGATCTCATCCAATTTGGATGTATTTTATTTCTTCATCTTGTCTGATTGCCATGGCTATGACTTCCAGTACTATGCAGAATAAGAGGAGAAAGCAGGCATCCCTGTCTTGTTCTCAATATTAAGGGAAACACTTGCAGTTTTTGCCTATTGAGAATGATGTTGGCTGTGGGTTTGTCATATATGGCCTTTATTATGTTGAAGCATGTCTCCTGTATTTCCACTTTGCTGAGAGTACTTTTTTTAAAGATTTCATTTATTTATTTTTAGAAAGAGGGGAGGAAGGGAGAAACATCAACCCGTTGCTTCCCGCAAGCCCCCAACTGGGGACCTTGCCGGCAACCCAGGCATGTGCCCTGACCAGGAATTGAACCAACAACCTATCAGTTCACAGGCCAATGCTTAATCCACTAAGCCACAACCAGCCAGGGCTGCTAAGAGTTTTTACCATAAACATTTAGGCATTTCATCAAATGCTTTTTCTGCATCTGTTAATGTAATCATGTGTTTTTATCCTTCATTTTATTTATGTGGTGTATCATGTTTATTGATTTGCAAATATTGTACCATCCTCGCATCCCCAGAATAAATCCTACTTGAGTGGAAGCATAAACCATGGTCATAAATAGGAAGAATTAACATCATTAAAATGTCCATACTACCCAAAGCAATCAATTGATCAACACAATTTCTTTTATAAAAAATATTTTATTTCTTTATTTTTAGCGAGGGGAAGAGAGGGAAAGAGGGAAGCACCAATTTGCGGTTGCCTCTTGAGCGTCCCCTATTGGGGACCTGGCCCTCAACCCAGGCATGTGCCCTGATGGGGAATCAAACCAGTGACCCCCTGGTTCGCAGGCCAGCCACTCAATCCACTGAGGCACACCAGCCAGAGAAGGTTCAACAAAATTTCTATCAATATACCAATGACATTTCACAGAACTATAACAAATATGCCAAAAATTTATATGGAACCATAAAAGACCCTGAATAGCACCACCAATCTTGAGAAAAAAAGAACAAAGTTGGAGGAATCACACTATCAAACTGTATTATAAGAACACAGGAATCAAAAGAACATGGTACTGGCATAAAAATAGGCATATCGATCAATGGAACAAAATAGAGATCCCAGAAATAAACCCATGCCTTAAGTCAATTAATATTTGACAGAGGCAAAAACATACAGTGGGCTAAAGGTAGTATATTCAATAAGTGGTGTTGGGAAAATTGGATAGATCCATCCTTAAAAATGAAACTAGACCACTTTCTTACGCCATACAACAGAATAAATTTGAAATGGAGTAAAGAATTAAATGTTAGACTCAAAACTATAAAAATCCTAGAAGGAAAGATAGGCAGTAAAATCTCAGACATTGCTCATAGAAATATTTTTTCTAATATATCTCCACAAGCAAGGGAAACAAAAGAAAAAAGTATTTACACAGCAAACAAAAACATCAACAAAAGGAAAAGACAACCCACTGAATGTGAGAACTTATTCACCGATATCTGATAAGGGGTTGATATGCAAAGTTATAAAGACCTTACAAAGCTCAACACCAAAAAAACACCAATTAGAAAATGGGCAATCCTGGCTGGTGTGGCTCAGTGGATTGAGCACTGGCCTGAGAACCCAAGGGTCAATGGTTCAATTCCCAGTCAGGGCACATGCCTGGGTTGCAGGCCAGGTCCCCAGTGGGGACCACATGAGAAGCAACCGCACATTGATGTTTCTCTCCCTCTCTTTCTCCTTCCCTTCCCCTCTCTCTAAAAATAAATAAATAATTTAAAGAAAGAAAAGAAAATGGGCAAAAGCCCTGGCTGGTGTAGCTCAGTGGATTGAGCTGTGGCCTGTGAACCAAAGGGTTGCTGGTTCTATTCCCAGTCAGGGCACATGTCTGGGTTATGGGCTGGGTCCCCAGTGTGGGGCGCGTGAGGGACAACCACACATTGATGTTTCTCTCTCTTTCTCCCTCTCTAAAAAAGTAAATAAATAAAATCTTTAAAAAAAATAGGCAAAGGACCTGAATTGACACTTCTCCAGAGAGGACATACACATGGCCAATAGCCATATGAAATGATGTTCAACACCACTAATCATCAGAGAAATACAAATTAAAACCACATTGACATACCATCTCACACCTGTCAGAATGGCTATCATCAATAAATCAACAAACAAGTGCTGGTGAGGCTGTGGAGAAAGGGGAACCCTTTTGCACTGTTGGTGGGAATGCAGACTGGTGCAGCCGCTGTGGAAAGCAGCATGGAGATGCCTCAAATACTAAAATTGGATCTGCCTTTTGACCCAGCAATTCCACTTCTGAGAATATATCCAAAAAAACCCAAAATATTAATTAAAAATAACGGAGCCCTGGCTTGTGTGGTTCAGTGGATTGAGTGCTGGCTTTTGAACTAAAGGGTTGCAGGCCAGGTCCCCAGTAGGGGGCATATGAGAGGCAACCACACACATTGATGTTTCTCTCCCCCTCTTTCTCCCTCCTTCCCCCCTCTCTAAAAAAGAATATATGCACCCCTATGTTCATTGCAGCATTATTTATAATAGCCAAGATTTGGAAGCAGCCCAAGTGTCTATCAGTAGATGAGTGAGAATAAAAGCTGTGGCACATCTACACAATGTAAAAAAGTAATTCTTACCCTTTGCAATAGCAAAGTGAAATAAGCCAGTCAAAGACAAGTACCATATGATTTCATCTTTACGTGGAATCTAAAATAAACTAATAAACAAAACAGAAAGACTCATAGATACAGAGAACATGCTGAAAGCTGGCAGACGGGAGGGAGGAGGGGGGCTGAGTAGAAAAGGTAAAAGGATTAAGCAAAAAAAAAACCCACAAACCCTCATAGACTGACCACAGTATGGTGATTACCAGAGAGAAGGGGTGAGGGAGATAAGAGGAAGAGGAGGATAAAGATGGGATAAATGATGATGGAAGGATACTTGACTTTGGGTGGTGAACATACAAATATACAGATGATGTGTTATAGAATTGCACACCTGAAACCTATATATTTTTTCTTAACCAATGTCTCCCCAATGAATTCATTTAAAAAATACTATCAACCAACCTAATCTAATTAGTATTTATAGACCAGTCCACCCAACAAGAAGAATACACATTTTCTTTCAAGTGCACGTGTAATACTCACCAAATGAAAATATACTGCGGGTCATAATATAAATTTAACAATTTTTAAAGAATGGAACTCATACGGAGTTTGTTCTTAGACCTAATTGAATTTAACTAGAAATTAATAACAGAAAGATATCTAGAAATATTTGAAATGAAACAAAAAAGAAGAAACAACCCTCTAGCCCTGGCTGGTGTGGCTCGATGGATGAGTGCTGGCCTGTGAACCAAAGGATCAACAGTTCCGTTCCCAGTCAGGGCACATGCCTGAGTTGCAGGCCAGATCCCAAAAAGGGGTGGCGCACAAGAGGCAACCACACACTGATGTTTCTCTTTTCTCTCCCTTTCTTTCTCCCTCCCTTCCTTTCTCTATAAAAATAAATTTAAAAAATCTTTAAAAAAAAACCCTCTAAACAACCCTAGGATCAAACAGGAAATCTCAGAGGGACATTAAAGAATATTTTAAAATAGATTAAAATGAAAACACAATATCTCAAATTTTGTGGGATGCACCTAAAGCAGTGCTGAAAAGTTTATAGTATTAAATATTTATATTAGAAAAGATAAATTGAAAAATAAGAAAAATCTCGAATCAGTAATTTAAGTTACCACCTGTGGAAACTAGATAAAGAAGAGATACGATTAATCCCAAAGCAATCAGAAGAAAGTAAATAGTAAAGATAAGAGAATAAAGCAATAAAATTCAAAGCAAAAAATCAAGAGGAGACCAATGAAACCCAAGCCTCGTTGTTAGAAAATATCAGTAAAATTGGTAAAAGCTTAACCAGATTGATCAGAGAGGGAAAAAATAGAGAAGAAATAAACTACAGTATCATAAATGAAAGAGGATGCAAAACTATAGGTCCTACAAACATGAAAAGGATAATAAGGGAATATAATAAACATCTTCATGCCAATAAATTCAAGAACTGAAATAGAGAAAATCCTTGAAAAACATAAACTACCAAAGCCCATTCAAGAAACTATGAATAACCTGAATAGCCCTATACCTGTTAAAGAAATACAAATTACAGTTAATAACCACCTCACGCAGAAAAGTCCAGGTCCAGATAGTTTCAATGGGGAATTTTTTGCAACAACAATACCCCCATAAATTCAATTTAAAAAAGTAATACTGAAGAAATTTTAAAGTAACTTATGGCTTTGATGTAATAAAACTGCTAATCCATCTAACTGGTTAGAAAAAATAATGGTGCTTGTTACCGAACATTTAAGGAAGAAGGAGTACCAATTCTGCGCAGTATCTTTCAGAAAATAGAAGAGGTGGGAACACTTCCTAACTCATTTTATCAGGCCAATGTCATGTCAATATCAAAACCAGACAAAGATAGCACAAAAGAGGAAAATTACAGATCAATATATCAAAAAAATATTCTCAGCAAAATATTAACAAATTAAATACAGTAGTATATAGAAAGGATAATATATTATTGGGGTGGCCAAAAAGTCTGTTTAGTTTTTTTCCATAAAATAAAACACACATTTTTCATTTTCACCAATAATTTTATTGATTTCAATATTTTGAGTATGCCAGCTGTCTCCCACTATTGGCTTCTAGTGGACAGAGGCCAGGGGTGCTGCTAAACATCTTCCTATGCATAAGACAGCCCCACAGCAAAGAATTATTTGGCCAAAATATCAACAGTACCGAGAAACTTCATAAACCACTTTTGACATTTGATCAGTCACAGCACCTTCTCCATATATTGCACAAATCTTTTTTGCATTTCAGTTGCATTTTTACCTTTCTTGAAATAATGAAGCATAATATGACAAAAATGTTGTGTATTTGTTCCCATCTTCAATATTAAAATGGCTGCACAAAAATTCACCAATTTTGATAATTTTTTTAAATGCACACTGATATGACAGCTGTCACAATACAATCTAACAAAATTGTTCTGAATGAAGCTAAAGACAACTAAGCACCTACTGGAGCCATCATATGGATGAATCTAAATGAACATTTTGGCCAACCCAATACAATCCGGTGTAGCTTAACCCAGAAGTTCAAGACTGGCTCAACATGCAAAAATCTATCAGAGTAATTCACCATAGTAACAGACAAAGAATAAAAAGCATATTTTTTAAAATCTTTGCCCGAGGATATGTTATTGATTTTAGGGAGAGAATGAGAGAAACACTGATATGAGAGAAACATCTATGGGTTGCCTCCAATATGTGCCCTGATGGGAGATCAAAGCAGAAACCTAGATACATGCCCTGACCTAGGATCATACCCACATTTTGGTGTATGGGATGATGCTCCAACCGACTGAACCACCCAGCCAGGGCAATATTATCATTTTTATAGATGCAGGAAAAGTATTTAACAAAATCCAATTCACAATAAAAAGTCTCAGCAAACTTGCAATATAAGGGAACTTCCTCAACTTGAAAAAAGGCACTTACAAAATGCCTACAGAGCCCTGGCTGGTGTAGCTCAGTGGACTGAGCACAGGCCTGTGAAGCAAAGGGTCACTGGTTCGATTCCCAGTCAGGGCACATGCCTGGGTTGCAGGCCAGGTCCCCAGTAGGGGACACGTGAGAGGCAACCACACATTGATGTTTCTCTCCCGCTCTTTCTCCTTCTCTTCCCCTCCCTGTAAAAGTAAATAAACAAAATATATTTAAAAATTTAAAATGCCTACAGAAAACATACTTAAAGGCTGGAAAACAATGCTTTCCCCCTAAGATCTGGATAAATTCAAGGATGACTGCTCTTATCATTTCTATGTAACGCTGACAGTACCGCAGGTTCTAACTATAAGCAAGGCTACTAGAACTAGTGAGTTTATCAAGGTTACAGAATACAAAGATAATATTTAAAATCACCTGATAGCCCTGGCTGGTGTGGCTAAGTGGATTCAGTGCCTGCCTGGGTTTTGGGCCAAGTACCCAGTTGGGGGCGTGCCAGAGGCAACCACACATTGATGTTTCACTCCCTCTCTTCCTCCCTTCCCCTTTCTCTAAAAATCAATAAATAAAATCGTGTGTGTGCGTGTGTGTGTGTGTGTGTGTAATGAACCACAGCATATACCTCATGCCTTTTACAAAATTTAACTCAAGTAGATCATTGATCTAAATCAGGGATGTCAAACTCATTTTCACCAGGGGCCACATCAGCCTCTTGCTTGCCTTCAAAGGGCCAAAATAATTTCAGGACTGTATAAATGTAACTACTCCTTAACTGTAAAGGAGTTGAAATTACATTCAGCCCTTTGAAGACAATCATGAGGTTGATGTGGCCCCTGGTGAAAATTTATCAATGAGTTTGACACCTCTGCTCTAAATATAAAACATGAAACTTTTAGGAAAAAACCACAGGAGAAACTCTTTAGTGTCTAGGGCTAGGTGAAGCATCTTTAAAATTTGACACTAAAAGTATAGCCCATAAAAGAAAAATTGGTAAGTTGGACCTAATAAAAAATTTGAAATCTTTGTTCTAGAAAAGATATTGTAAATAGAATGAAGAAAAACCCTATACACTGGTAGAAAATATTTGCAAATTATATACCCAACAAAGAACTTGCATGCAGAGATAAAAACCGTACCTGGGCTCTTAGTGTTGCTTTGAAGACGCAAAGGATAACAGAAACACAGGGCCTGGCACATACAACTATTCAACATATTTAAGTTACCATAATGTTATTATCATTGCTGTTACAGCATTCTTTAAAATTGAGAAAATAAAGCAAGGCAAATGTTCATTAATAGGCAAATTGTTAAATTATGCTACATCTATTACAAGGAATATTAGGCAATGGTTTAGCAGAATGAAGTGAATCTATATGCTCTAACCAGATGTCCAGGATTGTTGTGCAAAAAGAAAATTGTAGGACAATTTTATAGTATGATCTCATGTGTGCAAAAAGAAAATTATGTCTTTTGTAGAAATTTTTCTAGGATGATACTCACCAAACTGCTAACAGTTGTTATCCCTAGGGAGGGGAGTAGAGTAAGGAGGGGTGCAAGGAAAAGGTAGGATGTGGAGGAAAATTAAAGAGGGTCTTTCACTTTTTATTCTATTTATTCCTCAATTGTTTGAATTTACAAGAATATGTCCCGATATTACTTGCGAAACAAAAAATACAAAAGAAAAGAATTAACTATCTTTTCCAAGAGCAGTGATAAAAATAACTTTCTGATTGCCTTGGCTCATGGAGTCAAGAGGATGAAGGACAAGCTTACCATGGACTGAAAGACTTCACTGAAAACAAACTGAGGTTCCATTTGTAATTTAACAAACATTAAAGGAGTGCTGCTTGTTGACCTGGAGCACAAAGAACTGAGTTACTGCCCTTCGTGTGACAAATTTGCTTTGTTATGTTATTGTGGTACAAATGTTGAGACTGTGGGGTTACTGAAGTCAGGGATCAAGTCCTTTTTGCTCTGTATCTCTAGCTGGTGACACAGGGCCTGGTTCAGAGTTGGCACTCAATTAAACGGAGGACATGACAAGATCTTAATTAAAGTTGGCTGTGAATAATAGTGCTGCCCTTGCCCCGTTGAACTGACACACAATCGCCATCTAGTGGCAACAAAGGATTCCTGCAGAACTTAAGAGATGAGAGAAAGGGGAGTGTGAGGTGTGTGTGTTCCAGACACCTTTCAACCAAACAGCATTAAGGCTATGACCTTAATTAGAAAAAAAAAAGCCCAATCATGAGCTAAAAGGTCAATGTTTATGCCTTGGAGTGTTGATGACATCTAGATACTCATGTGTGAAGTCTCCTCTATCACCACCCCACCATCACAATGCCCCAAGTCCACACCTGCCACACCTCCACTGCACCCAAAAAGAATGAAACACGTTTGATAATAGGCATACACACTCCTGCCTTCCCAATGTTGATGAAATACTAAAAAAACTTTCCTAAGCCAGTGTGGTCAGCACAAGACACAAAACAGGACTGGGAAAAAATCTACCATAAATTTTGACCTCCAGTTTCACCATCTTTCTGAGTAATCTATTGAAGATTGAGTGACACTCAGAAAATATCTAGTGAACCTTTAAAATGTCTCACATTCCAAAGGGCAACAAGGAATAGCACCTTGGGCTAGCCTCCTAAGCACCACGCTGCGACAAACCCTCACCTGCCCAGGAAGGTCCTGGGGAGCACGCTTTTGTCTCTTGCTTCATCTGAATGTGAATGAGTCTTCAAAACAGCTTCACTGTTTTTTAGGGAAGCAGCTGGGTGATTCAGAGGCTGAGAAATATTGGACCTCGTGTTTATGGACTTGGGGACTCAAAACAAAAATGATGAAGGAACACACTGGTACTTAATCTGAAAAACCTTGGTATATATAGATCTGTGACACCTGTATGATAAGTAGGAAAATATTCCTGCAAAATGTTGCTCAGCAGAACAAACAAAAAAACCTTCCCAAAGATTCCGAAGAGTGATACTGTCTAGCCTAGGATCAGTGGAAATGGGGGCCCCCACTCAGTTGTATGCTCAGGAAAGGCTGGTGTCACACATTCTGGAAGCATACATACATGCTTAAAGTTTTCTTAGAATCCCGCCTCCTCCACTTCCACACAGTATGTGCCTCATAAATGTAGGAACCAAAACAGTGCTGAAATTGGCTGAAACTCGGACACCAGTTTGGAAGTGTGCCATAAACACGAGATTTGTGGGTGGGCTTTTGTGGAGCAGAGCAGACAGGAGTGTTTGTTGCTAGTACCCTGCTCTGGAGTTGCAGAGAAATTGGGAATTATTAACAAGATGGATCCATCAAGCTACTCCCAGCCTAAAAAAAGCAAGAAGTCCTAATATCTATTTATATGCAAATCCCTGAGGGCTGAAGTGGTTCTTCCTAATGGATGAAGAACACTCAGTAGCAATCAAGTCTTCAAGTGGAATGTTTTTTAGACCTTACTGAGGGTGCTGATGGAGATAATGAACGTTTGAGCTGTGGGCAGTGCATTTAAAATGGTAATGCAATATGTAGGAAGATGTGCTCTTCCCAGTGTCCCTTATTTCATACTAGCAAAAGTCCGTGGTTCCTGCTGGTACTAGAAAAAAAGCAACGTGTCAGCATAAAGAAGAAGCTGAGAAGAGACAGCATGAGAAACGAGTTATACTCTGTGGAAGGTTCCAGATAGGAGTGTCCGATGACAGTTACAAGAAAGAGTACTCCTTACGATCCAAGTTGGAATGCAGGCCCCGTTCCTCTGTGTTTCTTTCTAACCTCTGCCCTATTCTCCTCGCCGGGCAATGTAACTCAGGGGCACCCCTCTCCAGAGACAGGGCACTAGAGATGTCTCCTTGGCCGCTCCTGCACCGAGAATGGTGCCTGGTGCCTCAGCCCCAACCCGCCTTCCTCTTCTAGGGTGATAGGGTGAGCGGCGTTCTGGAGCCGCCGGGCCCCGCAAGCCAAGAGTCACCGGGCCCCTGCCCGCCTGCTGGACATTGGCTCGACGTGCGATTTCGCTTTCGGTGGATCGGCCTTGCCTGCAGCCCCGAGCGCTGGGAGCGGCTGCTTTGGGGGGCGCATAGAACCCTGGGGCTCCCCGGGGCTCCCCCGCGGGTAGGGACCCGAGGACGAGAGGGCGGGCGGGCGGCGCCCCTACTCACGTAGCGCTGCAGTTTCCTCTCGGGTGGAGACTTGACGAGCCAGCCGGTGCACACAGCGTCGCCCGAACTCATCGTGGCCGCCGCCGCCGCCGCTTCCTCCAGCTGGGTCGGCCGGCCGCGGCCGGAGGAAGTCGGGCCAGGGATGCCGACGGGGCGGGCCCAGCGCCCGCCCTCCCAGCGCCGCCCAGTGCGGCCGCCACGACCCCCGCCTCCGGCCGCCGCGCCCCCCTGGGAGGGGACGGGCGCCACCGCCCGCGGTGAGAGACCGCGGGGGAAGCAGGCAGCAAAATCCGGGAAGCCCCTTCGAACAAGAGCCCGACCGAGTGGCCAGTAGACGCACCACGAGAGAGCGCGCGGAAGGAGCCCCGTGACCTGTACAGAGTGCAGTGAAGTACGGAACTGTCCCCTGTTGCCTTCACCCCCACCCGTGACCAGTCACGTCAAAAGGGTTGGTCCTTGGTACCGAAAGCCCAAACCTGTTATCCGCACCTGCCGTGTATATAGTTAGGCAGTAAGAAAAGCATTGCCTCCTCTTTGACCTCCCTGTTCCACTTGATTGTTTGCAGACAAATGGTTCTTAGGGGGACTGAAGTTTTGCTACCCCCAAATAGGCCTTTTGAGATACTGATTTTAAGCTGATTTTAACAATCACAAAAGACTCAGAAGGAATCCTTGACCCTCCCCCCACACCCCGTTCCTGCCTAAAAGATTCAGATGGAAAAAGCTACTTGAAAAAGCACTCCTTAAAACAGGAGACCAAAAGTTCCATCAGTCATTGCAGCCATCTCGAGGGGATATTCACTCCTCTTCTAGTTCAGACACCATCCCACCTCAATATCCTATAACCTCTATCAACCTTTATTTGACATGTATAAGATAGAGAGAAGGAAGATCCAAAGAGTTTATATGTGCACACACACAAATAAATGTACTACAGTCCTTATATCTGTAACTGGTCTTGAGACTATAATAGGTCTTTATAACTTCCTTCTTCCACCACCCTCCCTTGTCTTCCCTTTGCTCTCCAGGCAGGATCTCAGATGGTCACAATTCACCTGGTGCAGTGACCCAAACCTTTACTCCCATCAAGTCTGAATCATCAGGGGTCGTGCCTGGTGGTAGTCGTGGGAGGTGCCCCAGAGGATCTTTTAGATTCCATTCACAGTCCTAATCTTCTTGTTTACCAGCGATCCACTTTCCATATGATAATCCCTCATCCAAGCCAGCTCACTAGACTTGTGGTTTGCCTGTTGGTTGAACAAAGAACCCTAAATGGCCAGATGGCAATCTCAATCTGCAATTTGATAGAACCAATGTTGCAGCTGTGGTAGAAACATTCCTACCTTGGGAACCACGGGAGCTCAAAGTTGTGGGATGGGAAGAGACACCTTGAGGGTGGTTTATTAGATTTGACAGTGAGAAGAGTCACATCCACTTTCGCCTCTTAATTCCTGGACCCACTGATTGCAGCTATAGAAAATCAGCACCATATAGTGGTCATCAGTTCAAAGTGTTTACCTCATACTGTAAGACAGAAACTCCACCTTTTAGTGTATTTTTTACCTGACTAGTGCAGTAACTGAGTCTTCAATAGACAGACCACTCCACCATCCTATCAGGCCAGGTGCTTCAGGGCAATGAGGTTCATGGCAAGGCTAGTGCAGTCCCTCAGCATGAGCACACTCGCTCATGTCTTTTATTTTATAATGATTTCCTTAGTTGGAAGCACTATTACGTGAGATACTGTAGAAGTGAATAAGGGGCAGTAAGTCTATGGGTGGGAATGCTGGCAGAAATGTGGATTACAATAAGTGCCTATTCGAGTGAGGAAAAATTGCTGTCCCTTACAGACAAATGTGGTCTGATTTCATCAGTCTGTCACCAGGTGGCTGGATGGATCACCAGGGAATGCTACCTTATAGGGGGCTCAGTGTTGGTCTCTGCTGTGGGCAGGTTGAGTACCTGGCAATAACAGTGGCAGTGGCTGTGACCATATCAACTGATGCCAGTCCCTGGGAGCCTCACCACTCATTACTAATTCCCTTAATCTTGCTCTCACCTCTGCAAAAAAAAAAAAAAAAAAAAAAAAACCACTCATCACAATCTCCTCAGTTCAATCCACTGAGTCTACCATTTGCTTCCTTCTGAGACCTTGACCGATATACCTAGTCACGAAATCCTATGATGTTACAGGTGTGAGTCAAAGGAAAGGGTGTCGTGCAGCAGTAAGGGACACAGAGATGTAAGCAACTTGCTTGAGCAACTTTGCTGTATCTTCCAGATCTGCTTGAGTCTGGTCCCAAATATTCCACTTGCAGAGGGTGAGCCATTAGCACCCAATTTATCAGGACTAGCTGAAATTACACAATGCCTTGGTGCCCCATAGTCAGACATTCAGACTTGACCATAGCCCAGGAGCCAGGCAGAAGCTGCTAGTCTAAAGGAAAATATCAATACTTCTTTTGCTTCAGAACTCTAGGTGTCCGCTGTATGTTTCTCCTATTGGAACTTGCCAGAGATGCCATGTAGCCTCCCATGGTGTCAGAGGGTCTCTGTGCATGTTGGATCTGCATGATCATAAAGGTCAAGTGTCCTGGACCTGTGCAGAGCCTTTCTTTACCCTGGGTCCCACTGAAAACATGTAACCTTACAGATCACTTGCCGCATGCATTGGTGTGACATAATTGAGTGTAGTTTTTGTTGCCTGCAGAATCTGAAGAGCCCCACCAAGTGCTGTACCTCTTTCTGAGTAGTAGGTGGTATGAGGTTCAGCAACTTGTTGAATACCCAACATGGTCCAGACCATCTCAAAACATTCATTGAGGGTCATACTCTTGAGTTTTTGTGGATTTTATCTCCCAACCTCTGGCATACATGTGTCTTAATAAAGCATCTATGCTATCTGTTGCTCGCCAGGTCCAGTAAGCAAAATGCCTTCATTGTAATAAATCAGCGATGTTCACCATGTTATAGCAGCAATCAAATTCCACTCCCCCTGGATTATGACAATGAGCCAGAGGATAGGCATAGCCTTTAGATAAGGCTCTAAAGTCAGACTTCTGTTCCTTCCAGATGAAAGCAAGCTGCTTCAGATAGTATCTGCTGACTAAGAGAGAAAAGAGCATTTGTCAGAAAAATAGACACTCACCAGGTGCCAGGGTCTGCGCTGATTTGCCCTAGGAAAACAACATCATCCAGAATAGCTTCAATTCGAGTCACGACCTGATTAATTTTGCGATTACCCATTATTCATTCCCAGGCTAACCGTGTAGGTTACATAAAGATGTGATTCCTGCATCTTTCAGAGTGTATTGTTCTCCCTTCCAGAGGAAACCAAGTTGCTTCTTTGTGGTCACTCCTCCTCAGTTCCTGGGGAGAGATGACCTCTACATGTCACAGTTTTCATTTTCTTCTCATCAAGCCCCATCCCACTGTCTTTGCACTCCAGCCTGGGGAGAGGAGGCTTTAAATAGAAAGTGGTTTTCAGTACCTGGGTTCTCTCTGTGGCTTCCCCATTTATTATTTATTTAAAATAGGTTTAGTTTGACAGTTCATTAAGTACTGTAAATCTTATAACTAGAAGGATATGTGAAAATAAATGTCCACTATTATGGAAGAGTTTCTATTTCAATTATATTATGATGGGCAAAATGGCCATGCATCTAACTTATTCTTCATGAAAAGAGAGAACATTTAAAAATAAAATATCTCTCACCCTGGCTGGTGTGGCTCAGGGGATTGAGTGGTAGCCTGTGAACTAGGGGTCACCAGTTCTGTTCCCAATAAGGGCACATGCCTGGGTTGTGGGCCAGGTCCCCGACTGGGGGTGTGAGGGAAGCAAACAGTGGATGTATCTTTTATGCATTGATGTTTCTCTCACTCTGTTTCTTCCTCCCTTCCTGTCTCTCTAAAAGAAAGTAAAATCTTTTAAAAAATAACAATAAAATTTCTCTCCAATTTCTGGATCAGGGACAGACATGGGGTGATAGCTTACATGTACAGGAAAAGCCAATAATAAGGGAAGAAGGCTATACCTTCCTATATTCCCCTCTTCCCATCCACCTCTTGTTCAAATAATCTATGAAGTATGTGAATTAAAGGCCTAGACTGCCATGGTATAATTTCAGATAGGGAAGCACTCTTTTTGCCTATAAGGACATCTATAAAGTGCTTCTCCGAGAGTGAAAGCAATCTAATTTCCATCTGAAATATGAAAATTTGACTTTATTATTATCAATGATAGTCTTTTTCATGTCTTATGAAAGATCCTGACTTCATATCCATTATTGTCACATTTAAAATAGTGTGGCTTTTAGCCCTGGGCAGGTGGCTCAGTTGGTTGGAGCATCACCCCAAGAGTTGCAGATTTGACCCCCAGTCAGGGTGCATACAGGAGGCAACCAACAAATGTTCCTCTCTCCCTCTCTCTACCCTCTTCTCTCTCTATAATCAGTAAAAACATTTTTACAAATTATAAAAAAATAAAATTGGGCCTGGCTGGTGTGGCTCAGTGGATTGAGCATGGGCCTGTGAACCAAAGGATCACGGTTCGATTCCCAGTCAGGGCACATGCCTGGGTTGCAGCCCAGTTCTTAGCAGGGGACGCACGAGAGGCAACCATACATTGATGTTTCTCTGCCTCTCTCCTTCCCTTCCCCTCTAAAGATAAATAAATAAAATCTTTAAAAAATAAATAAAATTGGCTACAAACCTGACACAGTAGCATTTGTGACAATTTTTGTTTGAAATGGTGACAATGCTAACATGCCTTGGTTCAAGGGATAAAAAGGTCACCTGTAAAGATGGCAGTGCCAGTGGAACCACACTGTGTGAAGCTCTGGATCACATCCTGCCACCAATTCACCCAAGTGACAAGGTCCTGTGCCTGCCCATCCAGGATGTCCACAAAATTGGTGGTACTCGTGCTGTCCCTGTGGGCCAAGTGGAGACTGGTGTTCTCAAACCCTGCATGGTGGTCACCTTTGCTCCAGTCAGTGCTACAAATGGAGTAAAAGCTGTTGAAATACACTATGAAGCTTTGAGTGAAGCTCTTCCTGAGGGCAATGTGAGCTTCAATGTCAAGAACCTGTCTGCCGCCCTGGCTAGTGTGGTTCAGTAGATTGAGCGCTGGCCTGAGAACCAAAGGGTCGCAGGTTGGATTTCCAGTCAGGGCACATGCCTGGGTTGCAGGCCAAGTCCCCAGTGCAGGGCAAGTGAGAGGCAACCACACAGTGATGTTTCTCTCCCTCTCTTTCTCCCTCCCTTCCCCTCTCTCTAAAGATAAATTAAAAAATAATAAATAAAGAACCTGTCTGTCAAAGATGTTTGTCATGGCAATGTGGCTGGGGACAGCAAAAATGACCCACCAATGAAAGCAGCTGGCTTCCTGGCTCAGGTGATTATCCTGAACCATCCAGGCCAAGTCAGTGCTGGACGTGCACCTGTGCTGAATTGTCACCTACCTCACATTGCTTGCAAATTTGCTGAGCTGAAGGAGAGGATTGATTGTCATTCTGAGAAAAGACTGGAAGATGGCCTGAATTTTTTGAAACCTGGTGATGCTGCCATTTTTATTTTTATTACTATTTATTTATTTATTTATTTATCTTAAAGAGAAGCCTGGAGAAGGGCAGGCTGGCTCTTTTTTAAAAAGGTTTTATTTATTTATTTTTAGAGAGAGGGGAAGGGAGGGAGAAAGAGAGGGAGAGAAACATCAATGTGTGGTTGTCTCTTAAGCACCCCACACTGGGGACTTGACTCACAACCCAGGCATGTGCCCTGACGGGGAATCCAACCAGCGATGCTTTGGTTCACAGCCTGCACTCAATCCACTGAATTACACCAGCCAGGGCTGTGCCATTTTTTACACGGTTCCAGGCAAGTCCATGTGTGTTGAGAGGTGCTCCGGCTACCCTCCTCTGGGCTGTTTTCTGTTTGTGACATGAGACAGACAGTTGCTGTGGGTGTCATCAAAGCTGTGGACAAGAAAGCAGCTAGAGCTGGCAAAGCCATCAAGTCTGCCCAGATAGCGCAGAAGGCTAAGTGAATATGATCCCCAACACTTGCCACTCCTGACTTAATTAATAGTGGAAGAGCAGTCTCAGAACTGTTTGTCTCTGCCCTGGCTGGTGTGGCTCAGCGGACTGAGCGCTGGCCTGTGAACCAAAGGGTCGCTGGTTTGATTCCCAGTCAGGGCACATGCCTGGGTTGCAGGCCAGGTCCCTGGTGGGGGGTGTGCAAGAGGCAGCCACACAGTGATGCTTCCTTCCCCTTCTTCCTCCCTTCCCCCCTGTCTAAAAATAAAATAGATAAAATCTTAAAAAAAAAGAACTGCTGTCTCTTTATGCAACCATAAAAAAGACACACACAGATCCCATGTGTTTATGGTTTAATAAAGAAATTCTAAATGTAATAATAAATTTGATCTGAAAAGTCAAAAAATATAAAACAAACAAACACACACACAAGAACTGTTTGTATCAATTGACTACTTGAGTTTAATAGTAAAACACTGATTAATGATTACGATGCGTCATAAAATCTTCAGAAGGAAAGGAGAATGCTTTGTGGACCATTTGGTTTTCTTTGTGTGACAGTTTTTAAGTTACTAGTTTTTAAAATCAGTACTTTTTAATGGAAACAACTTGACCAAGAACATGTCACAGAATTTTGAGACCCATTAAAACAAAGTTTAATGAGAAAAAATGGAATTGTTGTCACAAGTCCAAATCAAACACTTCTCAACTCAGTCTATGAGGACAGTATAACTCTGATGCCAAAACCAGAAAACTACAGTAAAAATAATTTAAAAAAACTTCAGACCAACATGCCTAGTGAATGTAGATTTGAAAATTCTTAACAAGATGGTAGCAAGTAGAATTTACAAATATATAAAATTTTATACCCCATGACCAGGTAAGGTTTATCCTAGAGCTCATTTAATATATGAGCTTATTATGCTCATATATTAAACACTCATTTAATATATGAAAACCAGTCAATGCAATCCACCACATGAACAAGCAAAAGAAGGAAAGTCCCATAAATTATGTCAATTGATGCAGGATGAGCATTTGACGAAACCCCACACCAATTCATGACAACAACTCTAATAAAACTAGGAATAGAGGGAGAACATCCTCACGTTGTCAATGAATATCTACAGAAGACATATGACTAACATCACACTTAATGGTGAAAAACTAGACACGTTTCCCCTAAGATTAGGAACAGGTAAGGATGTCCACTCTCACTACTCTTGTTCAACATAGTATTGGACGTTCTAGCCAGTGCAATAAATCAGAAAAAGAAAACAAAAAAAGAAACAAAAGGCACACAGATTGGGGAGGAAGAAGTAAAACTGTCTCAATGTACAGATGTAATTGTCTTCATAGAAAATTCCAAGGAGGGGCGGGTGGACTGGGACGGGAGTAAAAGACAGAAAACTGTACTTGAATAACAATTAAAATAAAAAATAAAGAAACAAAAACAAAGAAAATCCCAAGGAATCTACAGAAAAACTCCCATAACTAATGAGGATACAAGGTCAACACACAAAGCTCTGTACACAATGTTAAGGCTTATTATATAGCTACAGTCATTAAGACTTGTGATATTGTTAGAGGAAGAGACACATAGATAAAGGAATAAAATAGAGAACCCAGAAATAAACTAAGATAAATTAGCTAAAACTGGTCTTGGAAAAAGGCACAAAAGCAATTCCATGGATGAAAGACAGTCTTTTCAACAAATGATGCTGGAGCAACTGGACATGCACAGACAAAACAAAACAAAACAAAACAAAACAAAACAGAAATATAAAACAATTTTAGCCTGGCTGGTGTGGCTCAGTGGATTGAGTGCAGGCTGCGGACCAAAGGCTCGCAGGTTCGATTCCCAGTCAGGGCACGTGCCTGGGTTGTAGGCCAGGTCCCCAGTGGGGGCCACATGAGAGGCAACCATGCATTGATGTTTCTCTCCCTCTCTCCCTTCCCTTCTAGAGATGAATAAATAAAATCTTTAAAATATATATAAATAAATAAAAAGACAATTTTAAGACCTGGATGGTGTGACTGAGTGGATTGAGCATGGGCCTGTGAACCAAAGGATCACGGTTCGATTCCCAGTCAGGGCACATGCCTGGGTTGCAGGCCAGTTCCCAGCAGGGAAGGCACGAGAGGCAACCATACATTGATATTTCTCTCCCTCGCTCCTTCCCTTCCCCTCTAAAGATAAATACATAAAATCTTTAAAAAACGTATATAAAAAAACAATTTTAACCCAAACCTCATACCTAACATAAAAATTAATGACAAATGGATCATATTTATATCTAATATGTAAACTTATGAAACTTTTAGCCCTGGCCGGTGTGGCTCAGTTGGTTGGGCATCCTTCTGTGAAGGTAAAGGACGGTGTTTGGATTCCTGGTCAGGGCACATGCCTGGGTTGTCGGTAGAGGTGTCTACGAGAGGCAACCGATTGAAGCTTCTCATTTACATCCATGTTTCTCTGTTTCTTGCTTGCATCCATGTTTCTCTCCCTCTCTTTGTCTCTGCTTTCTCCTCTCTCTAAAAATAAACAAATAAAAAAAACTTGTAGAAGACAACATAGGAGAGAATATTTGAAACCTAGGGCCTGGTGGTGAGTTCTTAGACATGTCACTAAAAGCACAAACCATAAAAGAAAAAAAATCATAAACTGTACTTTATTAAAATTAAAGCTTTTGCTCTACAAAATACCTTCTAAGAAGTTTGGAAAGACTGAGAAAAAATGTTTGCAAACCACATATCTGCAAAAAGACTCATATCAAGAATATATGAAGAGCTCTTAAAATTCAACAATTACGTAACACTAATAATCTAATTAGAAAATAGATAAAAGATATGAACAGACATTTCACTGAAGAGAATATAAAGATGGCAAATAAGAATATGCAAAATTTTTCAATATTATTAGCAATTAAGGCAATGCATATTAAAAGCATTGTAAGATGCCACTATATACAGAGCAGAATGGCTAAAATTAAAAAAAAATCAGCAGAATTCCTGCCCCCATTGATTTCCTGACCCATGGAATGAGGAAATCATGGCAGAAACGTCCAAGTGGAAACCCCTGGAGTTCCACCTTCCAGCCGAAGTGTAAGTTGAAAGAAACACTGCATACTGAGGGGACAATGTCAAAAATTAGTTCCATTATCAAAGACTTGAAAAATGCAGAGAAGGAAATTTCTATCACATCCCCATTTAATTCACCAGTTTGGTCAGCACAGCAGTCAGTTAGGTCTTGATAAATGTAGCAGTTTTAAACTAGGGTTCCAAAATTCTTTGACATTCCTCTCATTGAGAGGTGGGGTCAATAGCATCTCCCTTTTAAACTGGGTAGGCTTGTGACTGCTTCAACCATACAATACAACAGAAATGGTGCTTGGCCCTGGCTCAGTTGGTAAGGGCATCGTCCTGCAAACCAAAAGGTCATGGGTTTGATTCTCGGTCAGCACATACTCAGGTTGCCCTACGCTGAGGATTTTACACAGGACACGGTGAGAATGTTTTCTCTCTGCTCCATAGTGTCCAGAGATTCAGCTGAAATGACTAGATGGTTGAGGGTGACTGGATGGCTGGAGACAATAATATTCTGGAAGCTTCCTCACTCACATGCCTGTTGCCTGTGCCAGGATGCCTATTCTGGCTATTTCAAATGCATGGAATCATACAATACAGGAGTGGGCAAAAGTAGGTTTACAGTGTTTGGTAGGGGAAAAATATATAACACAAGCATAAATAATAATACAAAAATAAACTGTTTTGCATACTCACAACTGTAAATCTACCTTTGCCTACCCCAATATTTGTCCCTGTGTTCAACTTATTTGACTTCGCATGATGTTTTTGAGTTTCCTCCATGCTGGAGCACTTACCAGTACTTCATTCCTTTTTATGGCCTAAAAATATTTCTCTTGCGTGGATAGGCCACATTTAGTTTCTCCATTCAACTGTAGATGGACATTTGGGCTGTTTCTACCTTTTGGCTACTGTGAATCATGTTGCACGAGTCTCTGGTATCATGTTTGAGTCTCTGTTTCCAAATCTTTTGGGTATATACACGTAGGGGTGGAATTGCTGATCCTATGGCAACTCTGCTTAACCTTCAGAGGAGCTGCCAGACTGTCTTCCCTGGAAGCTGCACCACTGTACCTGACAGTGGAGTGCTGCTGCTCATTCTGGCTTTTATGGCTTAGTTGGTCAAACAAGGCCAGTTCACGACGTGCAGCTCAGGTCTTGAGATGACTTGTATCACACAGTCATTCCTTCCTAGTTAAGGACTAAAGCAAGTCAGGAACTTTTCCTCCCAGCAAATTGGTGTGTGTGTGTGTGTGTGTGTGCGCGCGCGCGCGCGCGCGCGCCTGTGTCTTAATTTTACTTTTTATCCCAAATTTCAGAGGCTTCAGCTGTGACTCTCTCATCAAGGTATGGAAAAGGCCCTGGGTAGCATCCCAATTGGGTATGTCACCTTCAGAAAGAGGCCCACCAGGCATTGTGCTTGTTTCTTAGTGGACGTATGGTTGAGATACAGCAAGTCATTTCTCTCTTTCGAGAAAGCATCTCAATAGGCCTCAGCCCCCTGATGCCCAGAAATTTCACAGAAGTGTTGGGCCCCTGAATTTTCCTGGGGTTTATCTCTCATCCTGTGGTGAAATATTTGCTACTTCCTATGCCTCAGCAGGATGTCATTAATGTGGTGGACCAGCATGAGGTCTTGGGAGACAATGAAGTGATCAAGCCAGTCCTTAGGGACTTAATTATGATAATGTGCCAGAGGATTGAAGGGACAGTGATGGGGGGGCTTCCTTTTGACCTTTCTGTTTATAATTATCCTCAGTCCTTGAGTCAGGAAGCCCCTGTGGGAATGTTTCCATCTGCCAATTGTGTTTATTCCAATTAAGCAATTAGGGATTGGGGAAAGAACCACAGGGGGTTCTGTAGTGAATGGGATAAGGACTAAGACTCCATTTCTGACCAGTGGAACACAGTGGCATTCTATGTCCCCAGGAGAAAGTAGGAAGGGTTTCTAAACAAAGTATACATTGTAGTGTTAAATGTACCTGGCCTCACCTTCACTTGTGGGGTTTGAGCCTGTGAAATGAATGGCAAGCTGCCATTCACCATACCTAGAGTTTCTGTTGGTGGTGGTTGGGGCGATACAGATCATGGTCCACGACATGTAGCCTATTAACAGGACACTGTGATCAGTTTGTCACGATGAAAGATCCGTGGGGAGAAACCATTTTGGTTTCAGTTAGCAGTCTGCTGCCTATCATGATGCCACTACTTGGCCTCTGCTGTTCCAGGACCCCTTAATTCCCACTGCAAGTGCAAATGTGTTTCCATGACAACATTTCCTGCCTCCTTTCCCAGACCAGTTTTTCAGAACTTTGACCAAAGTATGCCTAAGAGTTTTTTGTAAGAGGAATGTCCTTTGAGCCCTCTCTGGGTATGTAGTTAAGGGGTGTGCCAGGGGGATTCACGTGACAACTCCATTCCAACATTCCCACTTCCCCAAGGTTTGGGATTGGAGACAATGAGGGATGTGGGGGGAGTAGGGCACAAGAAGAATTGGCATCCCTTTGCTCAGCAACTGACCAGGTGATTTCTCTACAAGATCTCCGTGAAAGGCAGGATCAGTTTCATCAGAAGGGGAGGAGGAGCTGCTTTGGCTGGTAAGGGAAGGTCCATGGGGTTTTGGGGTTCAAAAGACAGATGCATTCAACAAATATTTACTGAATATTTTCTAGGAGCAGGGTATATAGCAGTGAACAAAATAGACAAAAATTTCCTGGCTTCATAAGGCTAATATTAAGTAAACAAGGTACACTTAAGGAAGAGGAAAGAATGTGCCTGGAGTAGTCCTGAATAGCCAAGAGTAAGTGTGGCTTTTACTCTTAGTGAGATGGTATATTAGTTCCCTGGGGCTACCACAACAAGTAACCCCAAACTGGGTGGCTTTAAATAACAAAAATTTATTCTCTCACAGTTATAGAAGCTGGAAGACTGAAATCGCCCCAATCTCTGCCTCTATCTTCACATGGTCTTCTCTTCTGTTTGTGTTTCTTTTCCCTTCTCTTTTAGGACATTTGTTGTTGGGTTTGGGGCCCATTTGGGCAATCCAGGATGATTTCACTTTGAGATACTTAATTATATCTACAAAGACCCTTTCTCCAGATAAGGTCACAATCACAGGGTCCAGGAGTTAGCACATATCTTTTGGGGGGCTGCTCTTCATCCCATTACAAAAGGGAAACCATTAAAGGGCTTTGAGCAGAGGAGGGACATAGCCTTACTTACAGTTTAATGGCTCTTTCCAGCTGCTGTGTTGAGAAGACACTATTTGGGAAAAGTATAAGGGAGGCTACTGAAAAAACCTAGGAGAGCCATAATGATGGCGTGGACTACAGTAACAGCAGTGAGGGTGGTAAACTAACATCAGATTCTGCACCTCCTTTGAAAGCAAAGCTGATAGGCTTTGCTAACAGATCAGATGAGTATCGGACAAAGATGAAGCCCATAGGAGAACCATCAATGAATACCTCAGACTTATTCAGCCAAATGTATACCAATGAAATAATATAAAATAAGGGGGGAAATAATGAACTATTCATGAATTGGTTGATACTGGGACCTTTGGTTAGCTATGAAAAGTCAGCTTAGATCATTATTACCTTGGCATACACCAAAATAAGTTCTTGATAGATTAAAAGTTATGTGAGGAAAAAAAACCAATGTTTTTTGTTTAAGCCACAGTAAAATAAAACTGAAAATTTTCTATTCTTTGGTGGGCAGAGGAGGCTTGGAAAGAAAATCAGTAACTGTTCTCTTTAGTCAGCAGCAACTTATTAGGAAAGATAATGGCAAAAGACTCCACTTACAATTGCAATAAAGAAGTAACTGGGGATCAATCAAGTCCACAGAGGCTAGATTAAGAACCCGTTCGAGAGATAGAAGAGCGAGAAGAGCTCCCAAAACAGAAGGGAAAAGGCCCTGAACCAGGAACTGCTTCCTGGCTGTCCAATTCCATAGACACTAGGGACCTGCGACTATTGCACTTGACATGGACCCGTCTGTGGTGTTCAAATAGGTGTTCTAAGTGTGAAGCACATACCTGAAAGACTTGATGCAAAAATATGGTGTATATTTTTTGTATAATATGGTGTATTGTTTACATGTTGAGATATTTTGAATAGGTGGGTTAAGTAAAATTCGTTATTAAAAGCAATTTTATCTTTTTACTTTTTTCCCCTATGTGGCTGCTAGAAAATTTCAAAGTCCACAAGTGGCTCGCACTCCGGCCAGCGGCTCTAGCTGGTTAGGAATTGCAAGCAGCAAAGGGCTTTCAATCTCTCTGTGCCTTAACGTCTTCATTTTTTAATCGGGACTGATCTGATACCAACCTTAAACGGTCGGCAAGAAGCAGCAATAAATTACAGTCAACAGAGCACTCAGCCAGGTACCCAGGTGCTCAAACCCGTGTTAAATCCAGCAAAGGTAAATGAACAGCCGCCCACGGCCAGCCTGGGCGGGCAGCGCCACTTTCCCAGCCAGTGTTCCTGTGGGTGGGGCGAGAGCCACAAAGCACGCGCAGGCGCACTAGGGAGAAACCAGCCAATGAGATTGCTCAGTTGTCCCGCCCTTGCCTCAGGCTTAGCCCTTTCATACTGACTCCTCCCCGTGGCGCGACGCGCACGGGGACGCGCACAAGTGGGCGGGTCCTAGTGGCGCAGTTTGTGATCCCTGTGTGTGTTAACCTCTTTTTCGGCGGTTGCCCACGCGGCTCGCACGCTCTGTGGGGAAATATGGCGGATGTTGAAGGTAAGGGTCGCTCTTTCACAATTTGTTTGGCCGAGTTTCCCCTATTGGGGTCAACTCTACTGCCTCGGAGATAGGGGAACAGGGGACGGCGTCGGAGCCCGAGCTCTCCGTTAGCTTCAGCCACCGGGCTGGCTCCCCGGCTGCCAGGCCTCCTGCCAGCCTTACCTCTTGGCTTGTGCTCCATGAGTGAGGGCAGGATCGCGGGAGGCCCTCGCGATGAGCTGATGCCACAAGGCCCGGGTCTGCCAGCTGCCAGCACAGCCTTTTTAGGACTTGAAAGGCGGCCGTGCCATTGATTCTGCGGTGGCAGGAGACCTAGCGGTACCTGTGTTGCCTGCAAACTAGACGCCACAGTCAGCGCTAGGGAGTGAGGGGAGGAAAGGATGATTGGGGAAGAAAAGAGGTTGAGGGGCTCGGGCTGGGGTCCGGACGTACCTTCGACACGCAAGGAAATTCTAGAGGTCACAAACACGCGGGGACAGTAAAGTGGTCACTTAATAGAACTTTATGGCGTGTGGTCCGAACGTTTCTGCAGCGTGTGAAGCCTCGCCACCGCCACGTGGTGAACCTAAAGGAAGCTGACACGTGCGACTGCTTCTAGTTCGTTATGGATTTATGCACCCCACACATTTGGCATTACACATGGTTTTCCTCAGTAATTGTAGACCAAACATCCATTTCCTACCTACCTTGGTTTCCTCCTCTATTTTAAACTTTGTTGCATTTATTTTCGGAAAGAACTCCCAAATCTCGTGTTTGTTTTTCTAGTATTTGTTGTGCCAAAGAAGCATAAAAAGAAAAAAGAGCCCAAGACATTACCAGAAGAAGATGTTGCAGTGAGTAGAAATATGTTTTCCTTTGTTTTGACTAAAACTAAAGATTACTTAGAGAAAACTACTTTTAAAGGCTTTGAAGTAATAGGTTAGAATTGGGCAGTCATTGTACACAGCCCTGGCCAGTCGAAGTATATTCTATCACATGTAGTTTCCTAAGTGGTGTTGGCCACACCAGCTGCCTTACCTGAAATTTTCTTTTGTTCCACCTGCAGACCCATTGTCCTCTGTCTCTTTAAATAGCTGTACTCTTCTTGGGGAACACTTCACTTACCCACCTGAGATTTTAGGTCATTTTTTGTTCCAGTAAAGAGGCATATACTAGCTTGTTTTCTATTGAAAGGGCATAAGGTTCTGTGGCAGTAATGGAATTGTTCGAAATCAGGTGGGAAGTCTAATAGGGTGTGTTTCTGTCCTGTGGAAGGAAATTCAACATGCTGGAGAATTTCTTATCAAACCTGAATCCAAAGTGGCTCAGTTGGACACATCTCAGTGGCCCCTGTTGCTAAAGGTATGTGGTTAAGATTGTGCATCAGGTCAGTGTCTAGTTTTTATTTTTAAGAGTTAAGCAGTTCATTAAAGAGTGCTTCATCCTAGCATCCTTCCCTTAGGAAATGCTAGGTGACAGAGTCTAAAGCAATGTTCCTCAAGGTGTCTGAGGTGTGAAGGACCAGGTTTTGTACCCCCCCTCCTTTCCAGCGTACTCAACACTGTTGTGGAATACAGTTAAAATGTCAAAATGACATCAAATTGCTCAAAGCTTATAAACAATTAGTTCTTGGTTTCTGTACTTCACTTTACAGACTTGAGGCAGTTTGTGGGCCACACTTGGAGTGGCACTGACCGCTTTAGTGCTTGAGAAGCATGGGCTTTAAAGCCAGATTGGGTCAGGCAGTGTGTGACCTTGGGCCACTCATTTAACCTCTAACCTCTTTGAGGCTGTTTGCTCACAATATTAGGAAGGCGGCAAGGTGAGGGCTGCAGGAGGTAATTCATGTAATGCATTTAGCCACAGTGTGTTTAGCCACAGTGCCTGGCATGTAACATGTCCTCTAGAAATTATTGACTATCGTGTTGGGTTTTATTTTATTTACTTTTAGAGAGAGGGGAAGGGAAGGAGAAAGAGGGAGAGAAACATCAACGTGTGGTTGCTTCTTGTGTGCCCCCCCCACCCCCCGGACCTCGCCCTCGACCTAGGCATGTGCCCTGACTGACCGGGAATTGAACTGGCAACCCTTTGGTTTGAAGCCTGTGCTTGCAGCCTGCACTGAATCCACTGAACTACACCAGCCAGGCCTGTGTCTGCCATTTAAATAGCATCTGCTTTTTTTCGTAGGCCCTGGGAATATACTAGTGAACCTGGTAGGCAATGTCCCTACTCTCATGGTACTTAAAAATCTAGGGTGGGGGGTGGGACATAGGTAGTTAAAATAATTGGTATTTATGATAAACACCATAACCAAACTGAACTGGGCGATGTGAAAGATGGGCTCTAATCGAGCGGAGCTTTTTCAGACCAGTGATTGAGCCTGAGAAAGGAGAGTAAAAAGGAGCAGACATGAAAAAGCAGAAATAGGAGTATCTAGAGCAAGAACAAACTAGTCATGTTTGAGAAATATTACTGCCAGTCCTCCTCGATTTGGCAGTCTCTTATCCCTGACAAAATCAAAGTTAGTCCATGCTTTGTTCATAAACCTGCATGGTGAAAGCCCAGTCTGTTCTGTAGTACCCCAAGAAGTCTTTCCATAGGAGTGACAAAATCGGTCTTATTACTCATAAGTAATTTTGCTAGTATGTAAGGAGGCTTAACAGTCTGTCACAGCAGATAATGAACATATAGGAGCAAGATCCAGGGCTGTGAATTTGAACAGTAACCATATTACCGTGGTGGTGCTGATTTCTTGTTTTACATATATTAATGGCTTCTTAACTTTATTTTGTGTTGTATCATTGCTTTCTAGAATTTTGATAAGCTAAATATAAGGACAACACATTATACACCTCTTCCTTGTGGTTCAAATCCTCTGAAGAGAGAAATTGGGGATTATATCAGGTAAGTGTGTTCGGAGCAAGCACTGTTCAGACTTCTATTCTTTAAAAATGACCGTTTTTACATCAGTTACTCAGAGGTAGTGGCATCTGAGAGTGCCATTATCCTAAATATAATATAACTTGTACCCATGGCGAACTCTTTTTTTTGCTCTTCAGATTTCGCTTTTATTAGGGGACCAGAACTGATGCCCAGTAATTTCTTTTCCATTCTAGGACAGGTTTCATTAATCTTGACAAGCCCTCCAACCCCTCTTCCCATGAGGTGGTGGCCTGGATCCGACGAATACTGCGGGTGGAGAAGACAGGACATAGTGGTACCCTGGATCCCAAGGTGACTGGCTGTTTAATCGTCTGCATAGAACGAGCCACTCGCTTGGTAAAATCACAACAGAGTGCAGGTATGTGGAAGAGGGAAGGAAGAGGTAGTTGATTTGAGATTGGATGGCTTTCAGTATTTCCTTTCCCTTCTACATTTTAGCTCTTGAAATTCTCTTCATCAGTAAAAAAAATCCTAAGCAGAGACAGTCTTACTTTCTATGTGCCTTCTGTCCTCTGCGGCTGCCTTTTCTTGGAGTTCTAGGTTACTAGGCTCGTGCACGTTGAGCCAACTACATCTGTTCCTAGCCCTGAGGCAGACCTGTGTGGAAGTGCAGCTTTTCAGCTTGTCACTCCAGGGTGTTCTAGCTTCATGCTGCTGCTTCTGCCTAAATTGCCCTCCTTGCATTTTCATCTGGGAAGATTTCTACTTGACTTTGAAAGACTTTTTTTCTAGGCAGGGTCTACACTGGGTGCTCCAGCTGCCCTTGTCAGCACATTGGAAGTTGAAGTCCCCGTGAGAGAAAGTGTTGTCATTCCTTTCCCACATCTGCACCATGAAGTCTGTCTTGCTGCCAAATTTTACAGGAACAGAAGGTCAAATTGCCTACATTTTCTGCTGCACAAAATGGAAGTGATAGGACTATATACAGAATACAGAAAACTCAGTAGCCACACCTGACTACTCTTTTGTCATTTTTCAGGCAAAGAGTATGTGGGAATTGTCCGGCTGCACAATGCTATTGAAGGGGGGACCCAACTTGCCAGGGTAAGTCTGTAATTACAGGGAGGGAATCTTTTGGTGACCTGGGTCTCTGAGCCCCTAGGCAACTGGAAACAGGTCAGCTTTCCTGGCTGGACTCTCCTGTGCCTTTCTCAGTGGGCTGCCATAGCCCAACCTGGACAGGTGACTACAGATGGCAAGGGCACTTCCGGTCATGTCCCTTGTGAGGAGAGTTCTGATCCGGCGCTGCGCTGTTCCTATATAGTTGAAGACGCAAAAATGGAAAGGGCCTTTTAGATCTGAAATGATTGAAAGAAGTCTTGCATGTGTTGATTGTGTCCTCAAACTCCTAAAATGCGCTCTTTGATCTTATTTGAGAGTCCATGCAATGAGAGTCTTTATTTTGCTTTGTGCTTGGTCTCAGGCCCTAGAAACTCTGACGGGTGCCTTATTCCAGCGACCCCCTCTTATTGCTGCAGTAAAGAGGCAACTCCGAGTGCGGACCATCTATGAGAGCAAAATGATTGAGTATGATCCTGAGAGAAGATTAGGTAAGGCGTTAGGCCTGTGAGGAACTGAATTAACAGACCATATGTGGGGAGGAATGGATTCTTGAAAATTATACTCTGTTGTTAAAATAGATGCCCTTAGTATGCGGGGCAGCCATGGCCTGTGTGTCTTGTTTCTAGTCTTTCTGGCTCAGATGGAGAGTAACTCTGGGTTTCTCAACTGGTGATATGTTTACTTTGGAGAATATGTGCTACTTTTGTATGTATCTTAGGAATCTTTTGGGTGAGTTGTGAGGCTGGCACCTACATTCGGACACTGTGCGTACACCTTGGTTTGTTACTGGGAGTTGGCGGTCAGATGCAGGAACTTCGGAGGGTTCGTTCTGGAGTCATGAGCGAAAAGGTACACTCCTGTGGGGCTGGCAGTTCTGGGGCTGGTACCTAATACAGGCTGGACCAGAAGTAGGTGTACAGGTGTGAGTACGAGGAGCAGAGTTTATTCTTATATTTATTCTTGTATTCCATACGGACACCTATCACCTATAAACCTACTTTTGCCCCGCCCTGTGTATTAGAGCTCTTGGTGGGACTCCACCTGCTTCATGTCCTGGGAAAGGCAATTTCCAAAGTGTTGAGTTCAGTTCAGGGCAGCTTCCCTGTTCTGTTAATTAAACTTTGGGACATTGAAATACAGGCTAGGGGAGACTGTTGGATAGAAAGCATTAATCTATTCACTTACCTCACAGCCTACAAAACTGCTTGTTCAGATTTAAATCTATCAGGTTAAAGATGTCCAAAAGAGAAGTGATTCTAAAGAAACTGAAGACTAATGAGCTTGGATTAGCAGACAAGGCTAAATTCATTTCAGTTTTTGGAAGTTTGGTGCCCATTTGGCTATTCGAGATATGACGACAATGAATGATTTTTCTACATGGCTGCTTCACAGGACCACATGGTGACAATGCATGACGTGCTTGATGCCCAGTGGCTGTACGATAACCACAAGGATGAGAGTTACCTGCGGCGAGTTGTTTACCCTTTGGAAAAGCTGTTGACATCTCATAAACGGCTGGTTATGAAAGACAGTGCAGTAAGTTCTGGGTGTCAAGTCCATATTTGGACAACATGGGTCTTCAAAGATGAGATATGGTTCATGTTCTGAAAACTTTCTATTTAAAGAGGGGAAACATGATGTTGTGAACTTACTTTCTTTTGAGCTTTCTGAGTTGTTATTGTTTGTCTCTTATTTTTGCCTTTTTTGTCCTGGTTTTGTAGGTGGGACCTTGGGGTCTTTTTCCTTGTTTGTCAGTGAAGCGTTTTTGATTGATTAAATCAAAACCAAATATACTAATTTAGCCCTTATGGTGTGGTAGGTTGGGTATTGTCCTGCAAACTGAAAAGTTGCCAGTTTGATTCTTGGTCAGGACACATGCCTGGGTTATGGGCCAGGTCCCCAGTTGGGGGCATGCAAGAGGCAATGAATCCATGTTTCCCTCACACTTAGATGCTTCTCTTCCTCTCTTTCTCCCTCCCTTCCCTCTCTCTAAAAATAAATAAAATCTTTAAAAAAGAAAACTAAATGTACCGAATTAAAGTAAAAGTTTAATGTTAGGCCTAATTCTATTAAGACAAATTAAGCAGTTACCTAAGAGTTTTCCCAAAGTAACTTCGTTCAGGAAATAGACTATCAGCCCTGGCTGGGGTAGCTCCGTGGATTGAGCACGGGCCTATGAACCAAAGGATGGTGGTTCGATTCCCAGTCAGGGCACATGTCTGGGTTGCAGGCCAGTTCCCAGCAGGGGACGCAGGAGAGGCAACCATACATTGATATTTCTCTCCCTCTCTCCTTCCCTTCCCCTCTAAAGGTAAATAAAATCTTTTAAAAAGCCTAATTAAAGGTTAAAAATGTTAAAAAAAAGAAATAGACTATCAGTAGTACATGGAATTTGCCCTCATAACCTGGTAGTTCTTCATGTGCCTAGTAAACTGATGTTACTTAAATTACTGCTAGAAAAAGTGGTTTCGATGAGGATAGAAAGTTGAGACTGGAGAGTTTCGAAGATACAAGGTATTTTCTCTTTTGGAAATTTCATGAAATTTTGTCATGTTTAGATACTTGTTTGAGTCTATAAAACCTAAACATCACTGAGCCTTTTGAGCCTTTTTCCCTTAGTATATTGACTAAATAACATTGAGAGTACTGTCAGCCTGGGTTTCTTTAGTAATGACATAAGGATGAGTTTCTTTTCAAGAAGTCCAGAATGTTATAAACACCCTTTTTATTCCTAATGGTATCATGCCGAGAGAATGGCCCTTTGGAAAGTAAGATTGTCTCTGTGACCAACTGCATAGTCAAGCTTTCAATGTTATGTAGCAGTAAAATATTCTCTGACTTTGAAGGATATAAATTCTATATATAATAATTTGAGGTTTATCATTCATATTTATATCTTGTTATATAGACTTTTAAAAAAGATTTTATTTATTTTTAGAGGGGAAGGGGCAGAGAAAAAGAAGGGAAACATCGATGTGTGAGAGATAGATACAGCTATTGGTTGCCTCTCACATGCTCACAACTCCCCGAGACCTGTCCCTGCAACCCTTTGGTTAGGCCGGCACTCAATCCACTGAGCCACACCAGCCAGGGCTATTTAATGTATCTTTTATGTTATGATTCATAATACAAATTAATGAGGTGTGCTAAAACATGCCACTATAATGATTGACAGTACTTAATGACATAAAACAGAACATCATAAATGTGATATACCCTTTTGCTAGGGTCAAACTGGTAGCTTCTGGGAAATTTAAGGGGCAGGTGGAATGTGGTTGGCAAAAGAGATCTGGGGTGAGGAAAGACAAGATGGGACAAGGCAGATGGATGCATTGAGTGCCATTGACCTCAGGGAGAGGTGCCTTGTACCTGTTGGCCTGTAAGTTATGCCAAAACCTGTGTGCAGTTGGCCTTGGTAATCTTGCTTGTGAGTTACTTTAGGATCATGTTACTACCCAAATGTCCCAATAGATCTAATAGATCTAGTTCTGTCAAGGCGTTTTTTTTTCCCTTAATGATAAGTAATAGAGAAGAGCAATTAAGGGAGACGAAGGCTGGGTTTAGATTTAAAATGAAAACATCCTAAAGTTCCACAGATATAGAAGGCATAGCTATTTAAAGTCCTACTTAACATTTCTGAGTCAGTGTGCTTAAGGTTTGTTCCTGGTGTGTGGTGAGTGGTTGCTATCATTCGGAGTTCCTTCACATGCTGATTGCAACCAGTGGCTCTTGATGGTGTTAGCCTCGTGCCAAGGTGGGGAGATGCTCACAGGCCCCCCACCACGTCTGAATTTGCTGTGATGTGGGGTGGAGGGCAGTGGCTGGGGCTCTCACAGGTGGTACCATCCTTGTAGGTGAATGCAATCTGCTATGGGGCGAAGATCATGCTTCCGGGTGTTCTCCGATATGAGGATGGCATTGAAGTCAATCAGGAGATCGTAGTCATCACCACCAAAGGGGAAGCAATCTGCATAGGTAAGAGGGGACGTTGTCCTCGCTTCTTCTGCACCATCATGGCCAGGTTCACGAAGGGCAGGTCCCCAAGTCCTGGTCTTGGTTTGATCTCCCTGTATTGCCAGGGGTCTGTAGGGGTGGCCACAGCAAAGGGCCGTGTCAGACAGGCATATGCCAGGGAGGTGGTTAGTGGGTTTTACCCCGTCCCTGTGGCTGCTGCTGGAGGCCATGTCTTAGCAGCGGGTTCTCCAGTGAGGAGAGAGGAAATCACTAAGAATGGGAATAAATGTCCGTGGTTATCAGTGAAGAGCCTTTAGTCCACCTCTCATCTGCACTTCCCTTTGTGTACGTCCTCAGTGAGGAATACTTCGATTAAGGCAGTAGAGCTTAGAGGTTAAAGCTGTAAGACCTGCGGCATTTGGTCTTATCAGTTATCAAGGCTTTCCTCTTCAAATGATTCTGTTATCTCTGCAATGCCTGCAGCTATCGCATTAATGACCACAGCTGTGATCTCTACCTGTGACCACGGGATAGTGGCCAAGATCAAGAGAGTGATCATGGAAAGAGATACTTATCCTCGGAAGTGGGGGTTAGGTCCAAAGGTAAGTGGGATGGGGTGTGTCCCCTGCCACGTTATTTTGTTTAGCGTTGCTGAATACTTGGGTAGCTCTTGGTGTAACCCCTGAGCCACAGCCTTGCCTTATGCTGGGCTCTGGGGGAGTTGATGGTGAGTGGAAACTGGCCTGTCTGAGACCTTAGAGATTTCCATCTAATGGGAGGAAGCTGATGGGCTTCACTCAAACTACACAACGGAATTGTGAATTTTAGCCCAATTGAGGGCTTATCAAGGAGTGCCGAGGTGTGTTGCGCCTGTACAGTCTGCAGTGGAAGGGCGTGACTTGTTGAGGGGATCTGAGTAAGGGAGCTTCACTTGAGCCGTGCAGGAGTGAAAGGTGTGGCATTAGATGTCCACGATGCAAGAGGGGAGCGAAGGTCCAGGGCAGGCGCACTGGTATATGTGAGGGCCCTGTGCCACAGAAGGGCACTGCAGAGGCTCTCACCAAGACAGTAAGCTTTACCAAATCCCTTGTTTGCTCCCGTTGGAGAGAGAGGGTGAATTTCCAGTGCTCTGTAGAGGGCTGTAAGGAGTACACAAGGAAGAAATAGGACCTGAGCCATGTGCATGCAGTCATAATGCCTGCTGTTTGCATTGGCACCGTTCTGATGTTGAAACCCTGACATCCACCAGGCAAGTCAGAAGAAGCTGATGATCAAGCAGGGCCTTCTGGACAAGCATGGCAAGCCCACGGACAGTACACCCGTCACCTGGATCCAGGAGTATGTTGACTACAGGTGAGGGCAGGGCTTTTAATTTATTAGACACCCGGGGCAGGCAGAGACGGCACACTTGTGTGGATGTAGTAGCGCCTCGGCTACAGGTGAAGGTAGGAGGGTATTGCACTCGAAGGGGTAGGTGCAGCATGCTGGCCACGTGGATGAGTACATCAACTGCAGACGAAGATAGGAGGTCCCGGGTTCCAGGTGAGGAGCAGGTTTGGTTGCGGAGTAGCGGGGGGGATTTGCTAGATGTGGGAGCAAAGGAACCCATGAGACCTTTCGCAAAGCCTCGGGGGCTGTGGGGTGACAGCAGGTTGCTTCACCTCGACTGCCCAGGGCAGTTGCTTGGTCCTCTGCAGCAGACAGTTATCCCTTTCTAGTCTGGCTTGTGGGACTCTAGAGGGAGTCAGTCTGCAACAGTAAGTGGTAAGTTCTTCTGTCCAGCGTCAGCATTTTGATGGTGGCTTAGACTTGCCAGATATCACTGATTGACTGCCGGTGAAGGCAGTCCCTGCGTGGAAAGCCATTCAGTGCATCTAATATCGCTGCCTCTCCTTTCAGTGATGTCGTGAAGACTGAGGTGGGTGCCGAAACAGTACAGACCCCAAAGGTGGTAAGTGGCATCCTGTGATGAGTTCGGAATGCACTTTGGGAGATGGTTGTGTTTGGCTTGTTTTGGTGACTGCAGTCTAGCCATGTAACCTGGCTCAGTACTGCAGGGCCTCCCACCCCTGCGGGTGCGAGGTGCAGAGAGATGACGTGATGTGCCTCAGGGTGTTTGGGTTCTGTAGGTGACAGCTCACTTTCACTCGTCTGCTGGGAGAAATGCGGGCTCAGGAATTACACCAGCTTCATCTTCCACCTCGGCTCAGGCAACACCACCGGAACAGTGTGGGGTTACATTTTACTGTGGCCCCCACCCTGGGTCAGGTGCTGGCACAGGTGTGTCGAAATCAGAGGCTGTGACACTTGGGGCTGAATAGGAGCAGTAGTGCCACCTGAGGCTGGCACGTGTCTCTAGATGACACCAGTTCAGTGCTTTAAAAGTTGAAGGGAAGTGTGCGGTGGCAGCTTGGTTTCCCAGGGTTGGGGACCATCGACAGCACGGAATAACGTGTGGCACCGAGTGACCTGAAGTAAGCTCTCTGGAAGAGCTTTTCCTGCTCTGCCTGCTACCTTTGAGGACTGGTGGGAACACTACTAGGGGACATGTGGTTCAACTTTTTAAAATATATTTATTTCTAGAGAGAGGGGAAGGAAAGGAGAGAGGGAGAGAAACATCCATGTGTGGTTGCCTCTCTCATACCCATACCTCTCTCAACTGGGGACCTGGCCCGCAGCCCAGGCACGTGCCCTGACTGGGATCAAACCAGTGATCTGGTTCACAGGCTGGCGCTCAATCCGCTGAGCCACACCAGCCAGGGCCCAGTTCAACTTTTTATACTAGTGAGGTTGGCCTCCAGAAAAAATAGCTTGCTCAGGGCCATTCATTCCCTCAGCTTCGTTTTGCTGCTCCTGCCGTGCCCGTGGCTTCTTGCTCTTTGTGGATGAGACTGTTTGAATCCTTGGTCAATTTAAAGACCCATTGGCGTTCATGATCAGAAAACTTCCTATTGTACCCAGTCAGGATCTTTCCTGGTAGCTCCACGCCTTTTGACTTAACCTTTCTATCCGTTTTTGCCTGAGACGTTAACCTTTGATGAAATGTCTCCACCTTAGCAGAAGAGGAAGCGAGAGAGTGAAAGTGACGAGACTTCACCAGCATCTCCACAAGTGATTAAGAAGGAAAAGGAAAAAAAGAAGAAGAAGGATAAGAAGGCCAAAGCTGCTCTGGAGAGTGCAGGAGAGCCAGGAGATGGGGTGTGTATAAAGATGTTCAGGATACTTCGGCCCACTTAGTCCTTGTGGGCGCAGGAATTGCCCAATGGGTGCCAGGTTGGTTACTCCAGGAGCTGCCCCATTACTGGAGCGCCTTTGTCCCCTGCTACCACAGTGGAAGTACCCAGATAGGCCCTGGCATTTTGTAGTAACTGCTCATAGTTAGAATTCTGTTGATGGTAGGTGGGGAGGCTGTAGCCTGGGAATCTGCCCCTGTTTGTAAAAGTGGGCCACTGGGGCACCACTGAAAAGCTTAGGACTCTGTGTTATGTGCAACAAATGATTTATCCCTGCATATCCTTAGAGATCCTAAAAGGCTTGACTGTGTGCAACTTCCCTGAATTCCTTTGGGAAGAGTGGGAATGGCTCTGTTAACAGATTGTGTGGCCTTTCTTTTTTCCCCCCAGGATAGTGATACCACCAAAAAGAAGAAGAAGAAGAAGAAAATAAAAGCAGAAGTAGTTTCTGATTAGTGGAGATCACTTTAAGCACTGTGCTCACCTGGGAGGAGAAACTAAAGCCTTATTAAGAAAACATAGTTCCTTTTGTTCTTGAGGGAATGGAACACAGGTCCCAGAAAGGGCGGAGAGCTGAGGCAGATTTTAGCTGCTCTCTGAGACCTCGGTGACAGTACCTGGTGTGGTCGTCCCACCTTGTCCTGTTTTAAGGACATGGGCGCAGGAGGCAGATTTGACGCCACCCACTTCTCTGCTTGGGAGAGCTGGGAAGCCTTGCCCTCAGACCCCGCACTGCCCACTAACCATGTGTAGCTGTTTTCTAACGGCTGTTTTAACAGCATTGTCATTTATTCATTTGCTTCTGCCACTCTCCAGCACCCCTCTGTTTAAAAAGTTTGTAAAAATTGCAGAGCGAAATGGTCCAGAAAGACTAAAAGAATGTAACACCCATGTTTACTGGGGGTGGTAAATCCCCAGTGCGCTGTAAGGACAGCGGTTCCGGTGTTGGCCACCTTTCTGACTCCATGGATCTCCCAGATAAAGGCCTGGCAAGGACTCACGGTCTTTCATCTGAAAGGCTATTTCCAATCCCTCTGGCCTAGTACTTTGTGTACTTACTCAAGCTCATGTGTACAGACAGACTCATGTACCTAAATCCATCTGCCAACTTGTGTACGTGGTAGAATCCAAAGTGTATTCTCTTGTTTTTACCTTCTTTCAAAGGATGCAATCATTTGTTGCTGAAGAAGGTTGTAATTTTTACTTTAATTAAAGTTGACTTATTATGTTTAAGTGTTCCTGTTGGGTTTTCTAATTGTTGGTGATCTCAAACTAGTAGAACAAAATATGATTAAAAAAATCTAGAGACTTTGCTGTATTTGAAATGTGATGCTTTCTCTTTGGTTAGTCTTTTATTTTTCTGGGTCTGTGTCTTGCAACATGCACCTCGGGGCTCATCATCATTGGGCATTGGATTAAATACTCTGGAATCTTGAACATGTTAACCAGGTAACAAGGGCAATCATCACAAATTCATCCATCTCAAAGAACAGGAGAAAGGTGTAATTATGTAATGGCAGGTGTTGGGGTGAGGGTGTGTGGTGGATATGCCCTGAAGTCTGAAGGAAGCACAAAAACTATCGGGCTCAAACTCGGTGATGGGAGCCCACTGAAGCTATATGCTGGTGGCCCACTAAGTGGCAAAAGTCGGGGGTGGGGTGGGGTGGATGGATGTTAAGGAATCTAAAGGCCTTGGTGAGGTCTAGGGTTGCTTCCAATGTGCTACCAAAACCTAAGAAAATGTGAGGAGCAGTGGGGGCGGGGGAGTGGGTAGTCTCCAGATACAGGGAGGAGAGGCCTTTGCTGGTGTGTGCAGCCCAGTGCTCAGGATCCACCACTAAGCTTCCCACCCCTGCCCCTCCCCTGGCACTCTTAGTGTGACCAGCATGTAAGCCTCCAAACCTTAGCAGGAAGCTACAATCAATGCCTACCCTTCCCTGGGTTCCAGGATAATCCTAGGTGGACAACAGGATCAGGATGGGGGGGTTGAGTTTTTTGTTTTAATCTAGCAGTGGCTCATTTTGATAGTTTAATCTCTGCAGCCAGTCATGTGGTCATTCTGAAAAGCATGTCTTGCGAATAGAGAATGCTACATTGACAGGGAAAATGGCAAGATTTGATAGGCACGTCATAACCAAGGCCAGTGCAAGTGGAAGCACAGATGTTGGCTTATTTCCCCATGGAGCAAAAACTGGACAATCTTAGACCTTTGCCCTCAAAGTGTGTTTAACACGTGGCATGTGTACATTCACACATGCATGTCACAATGCACCTAATTGGGCCCTGCCCAGCACGTGGTCACTCAGACATGCACAAGAGGTTGGGTTACTTTGACCACCAGACCCTTACGTTCATTAAAGCTTGAAGGAGGCCTCTGGTGTTGGATGCCATCCTCCATGAACTTAAAGCTGATGACATTTCCCTTCACAGAGGCTTGTGTGGGTGGAAACCCAAACACAAAGTCATTAGCATTTTAACACAGTAACATTTTTATTGCTTTTAAGGGTTTTCCTAGAGCAGACATCATTCTATTGCACAGCTGTTTGATTTTGGCATTTTAGAAAGTTGCAGTAAAAAAGTTTTCTTCAGGGGAGGTGGGAGGGGATTAAAAAAAAAGTTTTCTTCAAAGTAAAGACAAATGGAGTGCCAGTGTGACTCAAGGTGAAGGAGCGCAGGCCATAGAGAGACAGGGTCCATTGCTTTTCCTCCCTGTATATGCCATTTTTGATTAGCATTTGCATTTGGATAGTGCTTCTGGACCCTAATTTCCAGAGATCCTTTCGAAATTCTGATCAATGGGGCCCCATGTATCAGGAAAACCAGAGCCTAGACCTTTGTTCAGCACCTTGAACAAGACTGACACCCACTGGCTTAATTAGGATAGTTGCATAGAGCTGGAAGCTGACACAAATTAGCTGGAGGGCCCCTGTTTGTCTTAAAGCAAGGGGAATAGAGTTCCAAATACGGGAGAGGGCATACAGTAGTTCCCCCTCCCCATTCTGCAAGCTTAGTAAACCCAGGAGACGGGCACCCACTGTGGAGAACTGCATGCCTGGTCAAAGGCTTCTTGCAATTTCTTAAGGGTTTCATCAACACCATTATTGACCAGTGAGAGGTCAAAGTAGTGAGCGTACTGGCTGCGGATGGCCTCCGAGTCCTTCTGCAGCTGCTGCAGGGCTTCTGTCTGCAAAGAAGAGAGAGTCACTGATGAAAACAGGCTGCAGCATGCCCAGCCTGACAGGCTAGGGGCAGGTTTTAAGTAGTTGTTGAGTGTTAGGACCATTGCCTAGCTCCCAGTCGCCTGCTTAAAGACAAAGCCTGAAGACCCTGCTTTAGAATGTTAACAGAGAAGGGCACAGAGAGGCAATCAATTAAGAACAATTCTCAGAGGATCTCAAAGTAACCCTCAAACTAATCAGAGCACTCTGGAAGACCAGTAGCCATCTCCCAGTTCTTGCCTTTGAGCATGGAGAGACCTTTCAGCACCCACCCAGAGCTGCAATCCCAGGACAAGGTTAAGTGTGACTGACAACCCCAAGTCTCTTTCTAGGACCCAAAAACAAGTGGCCACGAAAAGATTGGTAATTTAACTCCATAAAAGTAAAAGTGTTTCCCCCTGGCTGTCATAGCTCAGTGGATTGAGCGTGTGGGCCTGCGAACCAAAAGGCTGCTGGTTCAATTCCCAGCGTAGGGCACATGCCTGGGTTGCAGGCCAGGTCCCCAATAAGGGGGCATGTGAAAGGCAACCACACATTGATGTTTCTCTCCCTCTCTTTCTCTTTCCCTTCCCCTCTCTAAAATTAAATAAATAAAATCTTTTAAAAATCATTAAAAAAGTAAAAGTGTTTCTATAGCAATAAACACCAAAAGACATGCCAAATTGTAAAAAGAAAAAATGTGGCTGATATCACAAAGGGATAATTAATACAGAGTTCCTAGAAATCAATAACAAAAAGTCCAATAATCAGCAGAACAATAAGCTAAGAACATGACCAGGTATTAACAGAAAAGGTAATACAAATGGCCCTTAAGAGTCTGACAAAAGCCCTGGCTGGTGTGGCTCACTGGATTAAGTGCTGCTCTGTGAACTGAAGGGTCACTGGTTCGATTCCTGGTGAGGGCACATGCCCTGGTTGTGGGCCAGGTCCCCAGTAGGGGCCATGTGAGAGGCAACCACACACTGATGTTTCTCTCCCTCTTTCTCCCTCCCTTCCCCTCTCTCTAAAACTAAATAAATAAAATCTTTTTTAAAAAAAGAGCCTGACAAAATATTCAACTGCCTATAGTACAAGATAAAAAGTACAGCCCTGGCTGGTGTGGCTCCATGGATTGAGCGCTGGCCTGCAAACTGTAAGGTTACCAGTTTGGTTCCTGGTCAGGGCCCGGGTTGCAGTCAGGTGCCTGGTCGGGGGTGTGTGAGAGGCAACCAATTGATGTTTCTCTCTCACATTGATGTCTCTCTCACTCTCTTGCTCTCCCCTTCCCCTATCTCTAAAAATAACTAAATAAAATCTTTTTTAAAATCTTAGATAAAAGTACAATGAGACTCATATTTCCCTCTATTAGGCTGGCCGAAAATGAAAGTTTGGAAAATATGATCCTGGCACAGGGAAGCACTCTCCAAGGTAAGTCATCTCTGTCTGAATTCTCAATTCCCAAAGCATGCATGCTTGGACCCAGCAATCCTGCCTGGAATTTTTCCTACAGATAGATTTGCACACCTGTGAAATGCCATTTGTACAGGGCCATTGGTTGCCATGTTATTTATAATAGTCCAAGTTTTAAAACAACCCAAATGGCTCTAAGGGAATAGTGACACAAAACAATGCTGCACACATGCAATGGGAGACCATGCAGGCACTGAGACTGAAGAAGCTCTCCACACACTGATTCAGAAAGATCATCGTGTTCAGTGAAAAAGCAGGGTGCAGCAAAGCGTGTGTGTGGTGAGTGTGCAGCAGGTAGGAACTGCGGAGTGGGAAGTAGGGGAGACCTTTCACTATATTCCTGGCCTCATTTCTCCTTTCCCATGCTCCCCACATCTACCCCACACCACAGAGTGGGTTCAGTCTCCTTCACAGTACCCCCTGCTCACCCCACTTGAGCCCAACATCATACCAAAGTGTCAAGATTTACCCAATTCTCCATCTCTGCCACTGGACCCTGGGCACTTCTGGAACATGGACTGTGTCCCCATTACCTAGCATGGTCATTGTCCAGCCAGTGGTTTAATAAGTGTCTGCTGAGTGAATCAAATGTACATAATATATATGTCCTTTGGCTTCTTGGCCTTGCAGGAAAGATAGGGGTAATCAGCAAACTCATAGGGGATTTGGTCACAAGCTGAAGCTGAGCTACAGCCAGTGCTCTGGGCAATGATCTGGACTGATGTCCCAGTTTGGACAGGCCTAGTGAGTGAACCCCTACCCACCCTGCACAATCCCACCTTCCTACCTGAGTGCCCTGGTCAGTAGGTGCGATAAACACAATGAAAGGTGAAAGTTCTGCTGTCCGAACAATCTTTAGAGTCTAGAAAAGAGGAAGAGAAAGGAAGAAAATATATATATTTAAAAAGTTAGCTGTCATGATGCATTCCTGCTAGTAAGCATCTCTGGGCTTTGCTGACCCCAGCACTATTTCCATCATTTCCAGTACTACTGTTCTTCTTCCATATGACCCCGCTGAAAGTACATGAAGCAAATCTGAGCTCCCCAAAGATGCCCATGAGCTTTGCTCTTCAGCACCCCCTCCCCATCCACTCCTGCCTTTCCATGCCTACCCACCTGGGGCTCGATGTCCAGGATGGCAATCTTGTCCTGCTTGTGAATCTGGTGCACTGTTTCAAATTTGGTGCCAAACATGTTGCCCTGGTAGCTGCCAAACTCCAAGAACTCATTGGCAGAGATACTCCTTGTCATCTCTTCCGTGGAGATGAAGTGGTACTCCTTCCCATCTTCTTCATTCTTCTTGGGCAGCCGTGTTGTATCTGTGCACAAGAACCCAAACCCCTGACAAACTCAGGGTCCTTGCCACGGACCATGGTGTCTGCTGAAACCCTAGCTGCCTTTAGTGCAGAGAGAGGGTTTTCTCCCACGGAATCCTTAAGGGCTGACAATAGGAGATGATACATATCAGGAAATCCCCCATCCACCCAGAACAAATTTAAACTTCAAGAGGCAAAACCCAACATAAAACATTCCTATCATCGTTTTCCCCAACATTAAGGCCCATGTCTCAAACCACCAACCCCAGGAATACTGAAGTTTGAAAATGGAGAAATGACAGGTGGAGATATTTTAAAAACAGATCTATAGGCTATGGTCAGGATTTCTTGGAAGTATATTTAAAGTTTTCATAACTTGGAAAGAAGAGTACTTTGGTTTTATTTAAACGTATACTGTTAACTATTAGAATGTTCTTAAGTCACAACATCTAGTATCGCTCATATAAATTGTGCTCTAAAGTAAATGTGCTCCCGATATTGCGGCTTGAAACACAATCCTCCCCAGCCCTCCCCAAGGGGCCTCCCCTGCTTCCCATCTTTATCATCACCCCCTTTCCAGCTTATAAAACAACACCTCTTCTTTGATCTGAAGTTATTTTGACCTATCTCCCTCTCTCTCTAGCTCCCTTCTCATTCAAAGTTGTTAAATGACGACGAGGCTATACTGGTTGTTTCTACTTCTTGACTTCCTCACTCACTTCTCAACCCAGGTCCGTTTGCTTTCTGCCCCAGGCTGTCACAATGTCCCTACAGGCAAAATGGAGAAGCAAGGAATAAAAAAATACTAATGCCAGGTTCAGAATCCTGTTTTCTACTTTGAGAAGCAGAATCTCTTCCTGGGAATACACACAACCATGCTATGCAGATTCGCTTCGGGGAACGTAAAGTATCAAACTCCCCACCTGACCACTGGCCGGATTTCCCCCTCTCTAAGACTGCTGCAGAGATTGTGCCTCACCTGAGCACTGCTTTGATTTAGGAGACATTTCATGAAAATTACAGAGCTCAGACATCAAATAAAAGTGGGGTAGCTAAGGAAATTCCAGTACAGCCATTCAGTGGATTAGAAGAAAGTTCTCAAAGTGATTAAGGCACATGAGAAAATGTTTCTAATGTAAACTAAAGAGAAAAAGTTTTAAGTTTTAATAACATATTACTTATTTTTTTCATTTTTTAAATATAAAAATATTTTATTTATTCATTTTTAGAGAGAAGGGAAGGGAGAGAGAGAGACAGAGAGAGAGAGAGAGATCAATGTGTGGTTGCCTTTCATGGTCCTTCCACTGAGGACCTGGCGCACAACCCAGGCATGTGCCCTGAGTGGGAATTGAACTGGTGACCCTTTGGTTTGCAGGCCTGCATGCAATCCGCTGAGCTACACCAGCCAGAGCACATATTACTTAATTTTTTAAAGCAGGATAAAATTGTTTACTACTGCTTCTGTTATGTATATGAACAACACAGAAGAGAATAAGAAAACACAGTTATGCTGTTAGTTGGAGTGATTATGGGTATGGATTTGTGTCTTTCCTAAATTGTGTTTTGTTTTTATAATCAAATATTTAAAACAAAATCGCCAAAGAAGGACTACTACAGTATTGCAGATGGAGAATGGTGCTCCCGCTTGCCCTCCGAGCCCCCGCAAGTTACTTACATGGGGCAGGGTACTCAAACTTCTCCGGGTGCTGTCTGAGCAGGGCATTCTTAATGTGGCTGCGACCCACCCCACCGGCTCCTTCAGAGGGAGAGAAGAAAGAATGCAGTTTGCTATGATTTTAATGAAGACTTCCATTTCTTTCCCCAAAGAAAAAGGGATAGGAGTAGGAACAGAATATGGGTTTTCATCTCTCAAAGCCTGAAATCGCCAACAGGTGAAAGTGAGTTGGCACAGCCTCTGGGCTGGGGTCAGGTGCCAGCGTACCTTTAACCACAGGGAGATTCGAGGTCTCAGGCCCTTGAGTCCCAGCTGGGGAGGGAGACTCTTCTAAGGGCTAAAAGTCAGGACTCAGAACATAACTATTATTTCCATAGAGGAACCAGCTAACACATGAGGGTTTCCATTGTCTGACAATCTTCGCTTTACTGAGCTCTCCCAAATGAATGCTGCTGAATTTAAGCTAGAATTTTTATTGGAAACGTCAGTGGAACCTTAATACAGATCTAAGTAACTAATATTTTAATTCTAAAGACAGGGAGGTGAGCCAATGCCCACATACCTGGGATCGGAGCAAGGACTCATTTCATTTCAAGGCTGGGACTCATGTGGATGACCATAGAGCTCCAAATAGTTTCCAGGGACACTGATGTTGCTAACAAAGCACTCTGACGTGTGTACTTTACAAAAAGCACAGGACTAGAATACCCCTACAGCCAGCCAAATGAACAAAGCCAAACCCAGTTTAGGACTGGCCAGCACTGAACCCAACCTAAAAGAATTAGCTGCTGAAAAACTTGTTAGTTTCACTTGTAAGGTGAACCCAGATTAGGTTAGAACTCAGAAAATTCTTTATACCTGTTCTACACAGAGAACCCAAGAGATATTACTTCTTTTTTTCCTCACTGTCTTGTCTTTTTTTTATTTTTTATTTTTGGAAGAAGGGTTATATACTACAGGCAGGAACAGAAGGACAGAAATGTACTCTAACTAGCAAAGCAATATGTAGGGTGATGAGGAGATACCGATCAGCACCAGGGTCTTCCTTTTGAATGCAGGGAGGCGAACGACTTCCTCATAGGAAACAACATCCAGCTGGTCAAAAACTAGAGACAAAGAAAACCAAGCAATGTTCACTTCCGGAGCCAAGGAGAAATCATGCCAGAGGGTTTCAGTTTCTGCAATTCTCTGCTGCTCCTGTCTGCACTTAGAGTGGGGTGGGAGGCATTTAATAAGTGGTGCATTATTATTCCTTTGTTGTCTACAATCTGCTTGAAAACTCATTTATAATTTTGGTGTATTATATTTCCAACCATGGTAGGTAAAAACCAAAGCCGGAACTAGTTCTCAGGAAAGCATGCTATTCGCTGGGGTTGTTCAGACCTTCCAGCTGGTCATGCTGACGGTAATGCCACACTGAGAAAGGGCTGGAAGGCTGTTCAGTTGGTTGCCTGAGGGGTGAGGATGATGAGTAGGTGAGAACAGACCACTAGCCTTCGTTTATGTGTACTGGCATCGTCTCACTGATTGCAGTGAGCTTGGGAAGATGAAGGTAATAATAGAAAACCAGAAGAAATGGCATGCTTTCAGCATCGCACATGTTCCACTAAGCACCACACCATCTCCACTTGCCAGGAGCCTGCAGAGAAGAGGCCCGGGAAGCTCAAGAACGCTTACTTGAACTGTGTTTGGCCAGGTACTTGTCTTTGTACTTCTTCTTCTTCCCAAAGGGACTGCAGCTTGGAGCTTCACTTGGAGCAGACTGAGCCACACTTGCCACCCTCCTGGTAGGAACAGAGGACCAGGGATGTCAGTGAACTTGCAGTGTGAGTCCCAGGATTATTCGCCTGTGTTGTGACAGAGTTCAGTGATTGCCTTTCCCTTCTATGCAAAACCTCCAGACTAACCCTAGCTGGTGTGGCTCAGTGGATGGAGCTCGGCCCTGTGAACCAAGGGGTTACCAGTTCGATTCCCAGTCTAGGGCACACACCTAGGGCACACATCAGGTCCCCAGTAGGGGGCGTGAGAGGCAACCACACATTGATGTTTCTCTCCTCTTTCTCCTTCCCTTCCCCTCTCTCTAAAAATAAATAAATAAAATCTTAGGAAAAATTCAGACTAGACTCACCTACCTCCTTCCCTTTGCATGTGCCAATAAACTTCATGTTGTCCTTGACCCCTCTCCTTCTCTCTCACACCATCTGCCAGCCACTCATTCTCTGTGTGTCTCTAACTCTTCCCCCTTCACTCTCATCCTCTACCTCTTAGCCCCTCACTTTCTCTGTGTCTCTCTCTGAAACCCACCCCCTTGGTCTCTCAGCCTGTTTCTCTGTCTCTGCCAGCACCCCCTCAACCTCCCTGTATCTGTCTGTCTGTCTGTCTGTCTGTCTGTCTGTCTCTCGCTCTCGCTCTCGCTCTCTTTCTCTCTCTTCGTCCACCCCTCTATTCCCCTCCTCTCAGCCTCTCTTGTGTGTAGAAGGTTCTGGGTTTGTGGTGAGTGGGGTTTAGAGCAGTATGGAAGTGAGGAAAGAATCAGCTGAACCAGTGTGTTCACTGTATTCTTGGTACCGCACTTGGATTTGAGTTGCCTAGAGCTGAGGCCTCCATAAAGAGAGGTGCAAAGAACCCCGCTGGAACGGTCAGGCTGTGTTAATGGGAGAACATGGTGGGCGTTCATTTCCTCCTGGACACATTACCATTGCCAGGTATTTGAACACCCACATAAGAACTCTCCAAAGAGGCGAAGGAGGTGGGTGAGCCCTGGGAAGCCCTGGGCAACCATCCCTTCATTAGTCTGGATGGCAGCTGGCAGGGGGCCTTAGGCTTTTCACCCATCTCTCTGAGCTTGTTTGTGATAAAGGTGACACTGCACAGTGGGGAAAGCATTGTCTCTGTATTAGTAGTCCTGGTTCGACCAGATAAGTGTATGAGATAAATGTTGATTCTCACCTCATTTTCCACATACTGAGAATTTGCATAAAGAACACGTATTTAAAATTTGACTGCTTCTGCACGACTCAGAAGATATCTTCTCAGAAAGGCACTAGCCTGGGAGGCAAGAGGCAAGGGAGGGCTCCAGTCTCAGCACTGCCACTTCCTTTTTAACCGCAGAGAAAGCATTTGAGGAAACAGGCCCACGAACGAATGAAGAGCTATTCAGGCTCCTTTTCCTGTAAAGGCCTGCCAGCTAAGCTTATCAACTCACTGTTACCCCTGCCCTTACCCATTATTCCAGAGAAGTGGGGAGGCTGGCTTGGTTGAGAAATAGAACCTACACATGCCATGACAGATTTTTGAAGCCATTATTTGTGGTAGGCATGGGTCCATTCCATCTGCAATTTCCACCTGCATAAAAGCAGCTCACCATTCCTGCAGCTCAGGAGAAGGAATCAATCCTGCTGATTCCTTGGAGGAGCCTTCTACCCGCCCTTGCCACCAGTTACTGTCATCCTTGTTGATGATCTGGATAATGTCCCCAGTAACAAACTTCAGTCCTGCTTCCTTGCAAGGAATCAGATTGTCTTTTTTTGGGTCATAGTCAAACTGTGCTCTCATGAACATCTGAAAAAGAAGGCAAGGGGAAGTGCAGTGGCAGCTTCAAGAGAAACACCAGCATCAGCACATATCATAAGTAGTGTCAGGACTGAATGAATAACACAGAGGCAAGAATGGAGGGGGAGCCTTGGTTGGTGTGGCTCAGTGGCTTGAGCACCAGCCTGAGAACCAAAGGGTCACTGATTTGATTCCCAGTCAGGGCACATGCCTGGGTCGCAGGCCAGGTCCCCGGTAGGGGGTGCTCAAGAGGCAACCACGCATTGATGTTTCTCTCCCTGTCTTTCTCCCTCTCTTACCCTCTCTCTAAAATAAATAAATAAAACCTTTTTAAAAATAAGTAAAAAAAGAAAAGAATGGAGGGGGAGCTGAAGTGACAGGAACTGGTTACTGTTGTGTTTGTGAAGAAGTCAGACCTGAGCCCTCCAAAAAGAATGTATAAAATGCCTTTGGGTTATTGGGTTGAGTTGGTACCCCCTTGACCCTGCAATCCAGTTCTGTGCAAAAGTTGTCAGTTACAGTGTATGGATAAATATGCTCACCACAGAATTATTTATAAGAATGAACTATTGCAAACAGCCTAATTTTCCAAGAATGGGGAATTTAGTTAAGTTTTGGTCATCTACTGCATATGTGACCATGCACTTATAAAAATCAATTTGTGGAAAAATGTAATGCTTTTGCAAAATGCTGCTGATATAACATTAAAAGAGAGTATCATGAACCCTGGCTGGTGTAGCTCAGTGGATTGAGCACTGGCCTGTGAACCAAAGGATCACGGTTCCGTTCCCAGTCAGGGCACATGCCTGGGTTGCAGGCCAGGTCCCAGCAGGGGACTCATGAGAGGCAACCATACATTGATATTTCTCTCCCTTTCTCCTTTCCTTCCCCTCTAGAGATAAATAAATAAAATATTAAAAAAATAAAAGAGAGTATCATTCAACAAAAACAATGCCTAGTACACTTGACATTTAAAAAAAGTATTTATTTATACATAGAAAAAAAAAAAACACTGGAAGAAACTACTTCAGAATTTAATACCGGTTACCTCAGGTAAGGAAGATTAGGGGTCCAAATCCAACCCAAAGACAGAAGAAAAACCATAAAGAACAGATACAAATGAAACAGAAAATAGAGTTGAGAGGATTTACAAAGGCAAAATTGGCTCTTTGAGGATTCATGAAATTAAGAAGCCCCTAGCAAGGCCAATGAATAAAACAGAGAAAATACAATATCCCAGTAGAAATCAGTAGAGACCCCAGAGATGTTTAAAAGGTTGTAAGATTTTATGAATAATTTCACACCAATACATTTGACAAACCACTTGAAAAACATAACTTACCAAAAGCGATATAACAAAAAGTTGAAAATCTGATGAACATTAATATACCTATTTAAGACCATGAAACTCTTATTACAGTAATCTGCAATAGAAACTTTGGAGTTGTTAAAAAAAAAACAAAAAACAAAACTCCTTCTTCCACATTCATCTGACAAGGCCCCGTCTAAGCTATTTTTCTCTTTGAAGGTAAGATTGGATATTTTTTTGTATGCATAGTGTCACTGGTATTTTTCCTCCTAAGAATGATCTCTTCATTCCCTTCGCCCATTTTCCTCTTGGAGTTGTAGAATAAGATTATCCCTTCCTTTCATATTCATTACAAATAGTCAGCAAAGTACCAGTCCTGCTATCGGTAGGAAAGAAGGCCTGCCTGTTTCTACTGGAAGTTCAGAGAGCACCAGGCAGCTGCATTTGTAAGATATACAGGACTTTAAAGTTAGAATCACACCACTTCAAACAAATCTCAGCACTGGGCCTGAATTTTGCCATTATCACAACAGAGAACATGGCGCCACCTACCTGTAGTGCAGGAAGACGGTTTTGTTGGTTGGGAATAACTTTTAAAGAGATCATTCCTTTGGTTTCTTTCTATTAAAAAATAAAGGAGAAATAACATTTTATGGAAGATCAACTTGGACGATTTGGGGTTTCATAAACTCCTTTTTCCCTTTTCAAAGTCCCATGCATTGTTTTTCCCAACAGCCATTTTTACTGTACACTGAAATTTTGTATTGGAACTATTTCTCCTCTAATACAAGTGTCATGTGCCCATAAACCATCATAACAACATGGAGATGTACAAAGAATAATGAGAAAAACCGAATGATTTCCCCTCCCCACACTCTTTGACAAAAGGTCCCCATAAGTACCTAAAATCAATCCTGGCACACATATATCTACAAGTTTCTCCAGACCAATGAAAACATTTACAAATATTTACACATATATACATATTCGTATGTATGTATTTTGGCGTTTTTTTAAACAAAAATGGAATTGTACTATGTACATTACTCTATAACTTGCTTTGACTTGGTGGCTATGCTTCCAGGTCCATGCATGAAGACCTCATTCATTCTTTTTTAATAGCTATGCAGCATTCCACACTATGGATTCGGCTATTCTCCCCATTACTGGGCATTGTGACTGGTGCCAGCTTTTTTTCACTGCAATCTGCTGCAATAGAAATCCATGAACATATATGTCCTTATATTTGCATTCTGATTTCTACGGAATAGAATCCCATCATGGAAATGCTTAATCAAGGAATGAGAACATTTTAATAGTTGTCCTCAGATTACTTTCTGAAAAGATAGCAATTCCACTTTCTTATTCCTGATATCAGAGGAAAAGCTTCTAGTTCTTTGGCATCGAATATATTAGCTGTGGGCTTGTCATATGTGGCCTTTACTATGTTGAGATATGTTCCTTCCATACCTACTTTGTTGAGAGTTTTTATCATAAAAGGTGTTGAATTTTGTTAAATGCTTTTTCTGTATCTATTGAGATGATCATATGTTTTTATCCTTTTTAAATATGATTTTACTTACTTATTTTTAGAGAGAGGGGAAGGGAAGGAAAAAAAGAAGGAGAGAAACATCAATGTGTGGTTGCCTCTCACACTCCCCCTACTGCAGACATGGACCACAACCCACATGGCCCACATGTGCCCTGACTGGGAATCGAACCAGTAACCCTTTGCCTCGCAGGCTGGCACTCAATCCACTGAGCCATGCCAGCCAGGGCTATCCTTTATTTTGTTAATGTGTCCTTTTTTCTAGTCTCTTAAGGCAGACGTTGAAGTATTTTTGGTTGAGACCTGTCTTGTTTTCTAGTGTAGGCATTTTGTGCTCTAAACTTCTACCTCAGCACTGCTTAAGTGGCATTCCACAAACAAACTCTGACATACTGTTTTCATTTTTATTAACTTCAAGGTATTTTCTTCTGTGGCCTATGGGTTATTTTAAAAGTGTGTTTTTCCATTTCCAATATTTAGGGATTTCCAGATATCTCCTATTTTTGATTTCTAATTTTTTTCTTTTTAAACATATTAATTATTTTATTTTATTTTTTAAAAGATTTTATTTACTTATCTTTAGAGAGGAAAGAAAGGAGAGAGGGAGAGAAATATCAATGTATGGTTGCCTTTCACGCATCCCCTGCTGGGAACTGTCCTGCAACCCAGGCATGTGTCCTGACTGGGAACGGAACCGTGATCCTTTGGTTCACAGGCCAGTGCTCAATCCACTGAGCTACACCAGCCAGGGATTGGTTTCTAATTTCTTTATGGGTAGACAATACAGTTTGTATGATTTGAATGTTGAGGCTTGTTTTATGACCTATCCTGGAGAATTTTTCATGTGCACTTGAGAAGAATGTGTGTTCTGCTATTACTGGATTGAGTGTTCTGTACATATCTCTTAGGTCAAGTTGGTGTATAGTGGTGTTTGCCTCTTCTGTATCCTCACTAATTTTCTGGCTACTTGTTCTGTTGATTATATTAAGAGAAAGATATTGAAATCTCAGATTACAATAGTTTTCTTCTTTCAGTTCTACCAGTTTTGGCTTCAGGTATTTTGAAGCTCTGTCATTAGGGGCATCGACATTTAGGATTGGATCATTTCAAGAGGCCTGGTAAATATGGTCCCTGTTCTTCATCTTGGCTAGAAGCAGAAGTCTAAATAAAGAGTTTTGATTAAAGGAGATCCCTGGTCCATCCTTAAAAAGTCATGTGACTGTGGGCAAGTTTCAAAACTCTCCAAGGTATAGTTTCCTCATCTCTGTCTCAAGTGAAAAACCACATTTTGGCTCAAATGACACTTTTTTCTGAGTTACTGTTCTCTGGTTCATTCACTGGATGGTACCCTAGCAAGTCATTCCTGAGTGCCTAAGGTGTGGCTCCTTCCAGCAGTGGCTAATTTCCCCATGGGTTTCTTAGTGCTTTGGTTACAGGAATGATCTCTGGTGTGTGCAGAGGTGGGAGATGGTGAAGAATCTGGAGGGGCAAATAGGATAGCCAGTACAGACACCAAGCACATGCCTGCCACATAGCAGTTGCCCAACAAATATCAACTGAATCTAAAGAGCACACTCAACTTTTCATTATAGTATCCCACTTGCTCTTCATACCAAATCTGTGACATAAGAATAGGAATTACTATCTTCATTTTACAGATGATTTAGAGAAGTTAAATCACTTGCTCAAAGTCATGGGGCTAGAATAAAGTAGAGCAGGGATTCAGAGCTTCCATTACAGACGAAGGCCTTCTGACACCCAGTCCAATGATTCTTCTAGATATATGCTCTGGATTATTTGCCTTGTTTTAGAAGTTCAGTAAATAAAAGCAGAGAACTCTCATTTCATTTCTTTCTTTAAAATTTTATTTATTTATCTTTAGAGGGAAAGGGAAGGAGAGAGGGAGAGAAACCTCAATGTGTGGTTGCCTCCCGTGCGTCCCCTGCTGGGACCTGGCCTGCAACCCAGGCGTGTGCCCTGACTGGGAATCAAACCGTGATCCTTTGGTTCGCAGGCCCGTGCTCAATCCACTGAACTATACCAGCCAGGGCAGAACTCTCATTTCTTATACAGAATAAAGATTAGCAATGTTAATAGTCTCCTCAATGAGGTGCAAATACTTTGACAGAAAAATGAGGTACATTGACACCAATGTGGATCCACACTTCACAAAGACAATGACATAGCAAATACCCACCATCGCTTTCTGCAGCTGATCTACTGAGTGATTAGTCACGTTTGTGCCATTGATTTCTAGGATCTCATCCCCGACGTGAAGGAAGCCTATCACAAAATGAAAATTCAGTCCACAAAAGGATAAATGTTCAACTTTGTAAAGTATATGATTGCCTAACCACTAAGCTGTACACCTGAAACTAACAGAAGATACTACTGAATGTAAATTGTAATTGAAAAAAAATTTAAAGGAATAAATATTCTGATAAAAGCTGTCAATATAACTAAAGGTACCATAGAAAAGAAACCATGATCTAGAGCTTATTAGACAATAGAGTGTATAAAATACTCAGGATTTTATATAATTCAGCTGTGAATGTTCTTGATTCCCTTGAGGGATGTATCATGGCAAGTACTTCACAGTCTGACTATCTCATCCTTCCTGACGTCAGTACTCCAACAACAGAATAAAAGAACCTCATCCTCAAAGTTCCCTGCAACTAGAGTAGCTACAGACCCCAGGAGGCTATGACACACCTATACATGCTAAAAAGAATGACAATGCAAGGCAGAGGGTGCAGTACCTCTCATTCACCAGCAAGTTCGATATTTCTTTGTTGTTTAATTAAAACCCCAAAATGCTACCTAATGGTAAACTTAATCAGTGTTTAGATGCTATGTGAAGAGTACTTATCAAAATTTGCACCGCCCTAGATACAAAGCTAAACATAAAGGGTAGGAGCTAATGGGGTAGCAGGTAATGTTTAATTTCTCAAGTTAACTGCTAACTCCAGGAGGTACAGATGGTCTGTTTTCTTCAGTACTGTGTACTCAAATTCTAATGCACTGGGTTGTATACACTAATTGGTCAAATATTAACTAACTAGAAAAATATTGGTATATATAAATAGGTGTATAAAAAATGCTCAGAGGGACAGATGGTGGCACTGGGCAATTCATATGAAGACCTCATCACAATTATTCTAAAGAGCCAGTTATTAAGCCACAAACAAATCTCTTGGGACACATACAAAAATGTTCCCAGTTTTGAAGAATGGAAGCTTCACATCTCTCACCACTGCAGTGAATGACCACAGTCTAGGAACTGCACACAGTACCTTGTCTATGAATCATGCCACCATGAAGAATTCTTGCCACCGTACAGGACTGCTTTTCATTCAGCTTCAGAGTGATTCCCTGAAATAAACACAATGGTACTGTATTCTTGCTTGCTTGCTTTATTTATTTATTATCATTTGAGGATATGCTTATTGATTTTAGAGAGAGGGGAAGGGAGGGAAAGAGAAAGGGAGAGAAACATCAATATCAGCGACAAACATTGATCAGTTGCCTCTTGTACGCACCTTAACTGGGTATCGAACCTGCCACCCATGTATCTGTCCTGACAGGGAACTGAGCCTGCAACCTTTCAGTTTATGGGACGATGCTCCAACCAACTGAGCCATGCCAGCCAAGGCCAGCTTGCTTTATTTTAAGCTCTTTCTGAGGCTATCTTGAAGACAATCTACGGCAATTTCTCAGGAGAAATATTTTCCATCTATACCTGGGGGAGTCCTCAACTAGAATGGGCATGAAGCCTGCTTTGAGGAGGAGCTTGAAATGGAAGTAGAGAGACAATATGAGAACTGGCTGATGCCCTAACTCAGCCTTCTGAGTTTCCTTCGGTGTCCCAGTGACTTACATGGTTGACAGTAAGCAGTGGGTGAATATATGACAAGGGATTACCATAGGCTCCTCTGTGACCTTCTCAAACTGTATGAGTCGCACCTTCCGCACCTCCTGCCCCTTAGCCTGGGTGGGGCTACCTGGGGAAGCAGACCCATTGGTATACATGTCCTCAGTCACGGCATTCAACTGGTGTGACACGGCCTGTTAGGTAAAAACAACAGAACAACGTGTGAAATAAACGGCAAAGGTCCATTGTCATTCTGTAACTGCAATTCTAAAACCCAATGGCTCTGAAAACCAACAGTTATAAGATTGGCATCCAATCTCATCTGAATTTATGTAAACCTGTTTGTAAGCTTTATTTATCCAACTTTATAGGCATGTTTATATAGTTTGCTGCAGAAATATTAATGTTTGATTTATAGGGTACTTCCCTGGACCCTACTGGGAGAATTACCTAAAATATAATACAATTACAAAAAAAATTGATTTCTAATGCACATTGGACCCCAAGAACTCCTTTTTTTTAAAAAAAAGATTTTATCTATTTATCTTTAGAGGGGAAGGGAAGGAGAGAGGGAGAGAAATATCAATGTATGGTTGCCTCTTGTGCGCCCCCTGCTGGGAACTGGCCTGCAACCCAAGCACGTGCCCTGACTGGGAATAGAACCGAGGTTGTTTCGTTCTTAGGCCCGCGCTCAACTCATGGAGCTACACCAGCCAGGGCCCCAAGAACTTCTGATAAGAACTATCTATGTGTATGAGGTATACACACACGTGCGTGTACTCTATAGCAAAGATCCAGGGTGGATTCAATTCATAACGAGACAAGGCAGAGGGGGCAAGTGCAGTAGGAATGCATCAGTAAAGGGGAGAAGTGAGCACTGATGACAATGGCCTTTCCCATTCCAAGAATGGGCGCCTCTCCTGTGATAGGAGCTCTGGTGAGCATGAGACCCAGTTGCTCCATTCCTTCTTTACTCCCTAATGCTCTAGGTCACACAGCAGTAAATTTGGTTCAGGTTAGCATCAGTCTCTCACAGTTCGCCTCTTAGGCTATAAAGAAGTCCTACCTGGATTGGAAAATGAGGCACTTGGTACCAGCCCCTGGCCCACGATAACAATAATAGCCACTAAAACCAAGGGGCTACCTCTAGATGAGATCACCACTACTCCTCCCCCATCTCAAGATGACATTTCCACTGTGACCTCTGCCCCCCAAACTTGACAGCAGTAATGCTGGACAACTTACATGACTAGCTAGCAAGACCTCTTTATTAGAAATCTGAAGTAATCAAAGGCACTGTGGCATTGGCTGGAGAATAAAATAAAAGACCAGTGTGACAGAATGAAAACTTCAGAAATAGACCTACACACATACACAGTCAGCTGGTTTATGAAAAAGGTGATGCTGCAGTGTAGTGGAGAAAGCATTGTCTTTGTAATAAATGGTGCTGGGTTAATCAGAAAAGCATGTGGGAACAATAAACGCTGATTCCCACCTCATTTTATTTTATTTTTACAAAAATTTTATTTATTTTTAGAGGAAGGAGGAGGGAGAAAGAGAGGGAGAAAAATATCATTGTGAGAGAGAAACTTTGATTGGTTGCTTCCCATATGCATCTTGACTGGGGACTGAACATGCAACCCAGGCATGTGCCCTGACCAGGAATTGAACTGACAACCCTTTACTTTGCTGGATGATGGCAAACCAAGTGAGCCACAGTGGTAAGGGCAATTCCCACCTCATTTTATACACAGAATTCAATTCTAGATGGACCACAGCTCCAAATGTGAAAGGTAAAACAACCAAGCTTTGAGAAGAAAACAGCATGTTTTCATAACCTTGGAGTAGGCAAAAGTATCTTGCAAACAACATAAAAGATCCTAACAGTAAAATGAAAAGTAAAAAGATAAGTACTTTAAAATTAAGAACATCTGTTCATTGAAAAACTTCCCTGACATAGGCAAAGGTTTAGTAGACACAGAGAGCAAGAATCATAAAAGCAAACAATTGACTTCAGCAAAACTAAAACTTTTCAGCAAAAGACACGTAAGAAACTAAAAAGGCATGGCACAGAGTGAGAGTGCAATTTGCAATATTTCCATCAGACAGAAGACTTGTGTCCAGAACATAAAAAGAACTCTTACAAACTCGATAACAAAATGACAAACGATGAATGATGAAAAGACAGACAAAAAATTTGAACAGACTCTTCACCAAAGATTACATATGAATAGCCAATGAGCACATGAAAATGTGCTCAACATCACTGTAATCAGGGAAATACAGGATGCCACTACATACCCACTAGGAAGGCTAAAATGAGAAAGACACATGATGCCAAGTATTGGAACTCTCATACACCACTGGTGGGAATGCTAAATTGTGCAGCCACTGAGGAAAAGTTTGGAAATTTCTTATATAAAGTTAAACATACATTTACCTTATGTCCCAGCTATCCTGCCCCTAGGTATTCACCCAACAGAAAAGAAAACAGATGTCCACAAAAAGGTTTGTACATAAATGTTCATACCAGCTTTATTCACAATAGCCGAAAAGTAGAAACGACCCAGGTGTTCATCCGCAGGAGAATGCATTAATCACTTATAGTACACCCATATGATGCAATACTTCTCAGCAATAAAAGGATCAAGATGCTGATACATGCAGCAATATGGACAAATCTCAAAGGCATTATGTTGAGTGAAAGAAGCTTTATGCAGAAGAATACATACTATATAATACAGTTTATGAGGTTTTAGAACGAGCAAAACTACAGTACAGAAATAAAGCAGTAGTTGTCTCTGATGGGATGGGAAGAGGCATGAGAGAACTTCGTTGGATGCTGGTAAAATATTCATGACAGGGGTTTGGGTTACACAGGTGTATGTATCTGTTGGAACTCACCCAGTGCATTTAGTATATGTAAATTCTATCTAAAAAAAGAAGAATCTTAAAGAAATACTATCAGCCCTGGCTGGTGTAGCTCAGTGGATTGAGTGCAGGCCTGCGAATCAAAGGATAGCGGTTCGATTCCCAGTCAGGGCACGTGCCTGGGTTGCAGGCCAATTCCCAGCAGGAGACACATGAGAAGCACCCATACATTGATATTTCTCTCCCTCTCTCTTTTCCTTCCCCTCTAAAGATAAATGAATAAAATCTTTTAAAAAATAGCAAGACTTAAAAAAAAAGAAATACTGAATTCCAGCCAATGATGTGTATGCTGTAGCTTTCAGAGATGAAGTGCTCTGATGACTGCAACTTTGAAATGCACACACAAAAAAAAGGTGGCTAGATGGATTTTCTTTTTTGGATAGGTATGTGATAAAGCAAACATAGCAAAATGTTAACCACAGAATCTAGGAGATGTGCCTAATAGGTGTTACTGTAAAATTCTTCCATCTTTTTAGTAAATTTGAAAATTCCACACAAAACATTGATGGGAAATGCATTAAGAGAGTGAACAGGCAAGCCATGGAGCAGGAAACTGTAGCCCTCATACTCAGCAGGTGGGAATGTGAACCCTGGTAGTCTCTACTACAGGGCACAGCCATTCCACTGCCACTCAACAGAGACATAGAGCCTTTCATGTGCACCGAAAGACATGGATAGCAATGTGAGCATAGCACTTGTTTAAAAATTGCGAAGTGTGCCCTGGCTGGTATGACTCAGTGGATTGAGCGCCGGTCTGCAAACCAAAGGGTAGCCAGTTCAATTCGTAGTCAGGGCACATGCCTGGGTTGTGGGTCAGGTCCCCAGTGGGGGCCACATGAGAGGCAACCATACATTGAAGTTTCTCTCCCTCTCTTTCTACCACCCTTCCCCTCTGTCTAAAAATAAATAAATTAAATTAAAAAAATAAAATAGAAATTGTAAAATCTAAATATTGAATCATTTGAGCATAATCTGAAGACATCATGCTCCTTAACTCATAAATGCTTCTGTGTGTTTTCAAGAAACAAAAACATTCTCAAAAGAGAAAACTCAGCACTGATACAATACTATCATGCGGTCCTCAGTTAATATTCAAATTTCATCAACTGTCCCAAAGTGTCTTTTATAGGTACGCATTTTCTTTTCCTAGACTAGGATCCAATCCAGGATCATGCACTGTGTTGAGTCTGCACATCTCTTTAGTCACCTTTAATTTAGAAAAGTTCCTTAGCCTTTCATGATCTTGACATTTTTGAAGAGGATAGGGCTACTATTTTATAGACTGCCTGTCAGTGTGGGTTTGTCCGATGTTTTCTCATGATTAGATTGAGGTTACTCACAGATGATCACTCTTTTCTCCTTCAAATGTTCCTTCTCAGTCTTCTTTGCTGGCTCTTCCTTATGTTTCTAATCTATTAATTTGAAGTAGCCCAGGTCTCAGGGTAAGCACTATGACAGGAGGGAATGCTAAGTAGAAACCTCTAAAAGTGCACCCCCCACCCCAGGTAAAATATTAATTCAAGACCAATATGGAGGAGGAACAACAGGCTGAGCTTGGTTAATGGAAGAGTCAGTTCAGTATTTGAGTACAAGCTGAAAATGGATGGCAGCTGCATTCCAGCCATACCCAAGGGTGTCCCTCAAAGACAGTGGGGTTGTGAGTGGTACATCTTGTTATCCATTTTGTGGGGAAGGAAAAGTGCGAATCAACTGATCCCTCTATATTCATTCATTCATTCATTCATTCATTCATTCATTCATTCATTCATTCATTCATCCATTCATTCCTGGGAAGTGCTCAATGGCCTACCCAAGGGCCTAGATGGAAACAAATTGGAAGATCAGAGACAAAGAGGTTAGAGGCCTGTAGATGGACATATGTATTATAAGACATGGTATGTACCTGAAAAAATAAAGAATATTTTTTCTATTTATTTAATTTTTTAATTTTAATTGTTGTTCAAGTCCAGTTTTCTGTCTTTTACTCTCATCCCAGTCCACCCCCCCTCCAGTGCTCCCCACCTCCCTCCCTTTTCCACCCCCCCTTAGTTTTTGTCCATGTGTCCTTTATATTTGTTCCTGTGACCCCTTCCCCTTTTCCCCTGAAATTCCCTCCCCTCTCCCCTCTGGTTACCCTCAGCCTGTTTTCTATTTCCAATGTCTTTGGCTATATTTTGCTTGCTTGTTTGTTTTGTTGCTTAGATTCCCGTTAAAGGTGAGATCATATGGTATTTGTTTTTCACCATCTGGCTTATTTCACTCAGCATAATGCTTTCCAGTTCCCTCCATGCTGTTGCAAGGGTAGGAGCTCCTTCTTTCTTTCTGCTGCATAGAATTCCATTGTGTAAATGTACCATAGTTTTTTGATCCACTCATTCACTGATGGGCACCTAGGTTGCTTCCAGCACTTGGCTATTGTAAATTGTGCTGCTATGAACATTGGGGTGCATAGGTTCTTTTGGATTGGTGTTTCAGGGTTCTTAGGATATAATCCTAGCAGTGGAATTGCTGGGTCAAAAGGCAGTTCCATTTTTAGTTTTCTTAGAAAATTCCATACTGTTTTCCATAGTGGTTGTACCAGTCTGCAATCCCACCAGCAGTGAACTAGGGTCCCCTTTTCTCCACAACCTCTCCAACACTTGCTATTTGTTGCTTTGTTTATGATGGCCATTCTCAATGGTGTAAAGTGGTATCTCACTATGGTTTTAATTTGCATCTCTCTGATGGCTAGTGATATTGAGCATTTTTTCATGTTTCTCTGGACCCTCTGTATGTCCTCCTTGCAGAAGTGTCTGTTCAAGTCCTTTGCCCACTGTTTAATTGGGTTGCTTGTCTTCTTAGAGTGGATTCGTGTAAGTTCTTTGTATATTTTGGAGATGAAACCCTTGTCTGAGGTATCATTGGCAAATATGTTTTCCCATACCATTGGTTCTCTAAGAATATTTTAATTTTCATCTACTTCATCCTTTCTAAGAGTTTCAACTCTGATAAGATGGTGACATTTGAGATAGTGTCAGTCACAAGGTGGCCTCAAATGAGGGAAGTACTAAGAAAGAGAAACTGCTTTGTGTAGCAACTAGACTCACATGACACTGAGTCATACGGCATTGCCAGTAAAATAGAATTGTCTAAGACAGGGTTGTATTTATAAATCCAACTTATGACACCTGGAAGCACAGAACCCCATATAGGTTCAAGGTTGTCTACAGTAGATGGCTCAATGTTGTAGTTAACACTGCATCTTATGGGGGCATCTTGGCGCACAGACACTATGTAGCAATGAAAAAGATGTTCTGAGGTTAACCTTGAAGATACATTGTTAAGAGGAAAAAACCCACAGTGAGGAAAGATATGCTATCATCAGCATAAACAGTGAAACAAATGAATACATTCATATTTGCTTATAAATGCATAAGCTATCTCTGGAAGGAGACACAAACGGCAGTGGTTGCTTCTGGGAAGGAGAATTGGGTGACCACAGGATGGGGTGAGAAGGAAATTGTATTCACTGTAAACCTTTCAAATTACTTACTATGTGCATGTGTCACTGCAATAAAAGAAGCCAGTAAAAGAAAAAAGCACAGGTTACAAATCACAGGTGTGCATTTTAGCAGAAATATATGCAATCCGTGTGGGTTTGAGTCTTGACTCTTTCAACTAATGGCTTGGTAACTTTGGGCAAGTTTCTTGACCTGTCAGTGTTTCACTTACAAATGTGAGCTGTTGTCAAGATGCTGTGCCAGTCTATCTGCAGGGAAGTGCCAAGATACATTTAGAATGCTGAAACACACCGCTAAAGAAAATGTTGAGCATTAAAAATTTCATGCACCCCTTTGGTTTCAATTAATTTCTATTCAGGCAAATGAAAATCTATTATCCTAAAAGCTCCACAAAATACAATGCTTTCTATGCTGGTGAGACAGAATTTTTGTAAGTGACTGTGATTTGGGTTCAAGTTGGTAGGCTAAGTACCAGTGTACAGCCCAGACTCTGTTTAAATGAGAGCAAAGGGGGCAAGGAACAGAAACACATAAAGAAATGAGGAAGTTACCATGGATTAGAGATTTCAATAACTGTTTATAAGATGGGAAGCAGATGGGGGAATGACCATTGACTAAGCAGAGTTGAGACAGCAAGGCCTGAAATGTGCACAAAGGAGGAACTGGCTGAGAACTGTATCACTTTGCAGAGCATAAAGGTCAGGGGCTCTGAAGTCCCTGTATAGAGAAAGCAAAAACATGAGCTCGGGCTAAAAACATCTCCCCAAAAGCTGCCAATCCAGGTCCACTCTCAAAAGCAGAAAGAAGGAACCCTGGCTGGTGTAGCTCAGTGGATTGAGTGCTGGCCTGCGAACCAAAGGGTTGCTGGTTTGATTCCCAGTCAGGGCACATGCCTGGGTTGCGGGCCAGGTCCCCAGTAGGGGAGCCATGTGAGAGGCAACCACACATCGATGTTTCTCTTCCTCTCTTACTCCCTCCCTTCCCCTCTCTCTAAAAATAAATAAAATATTAAAAAAAAAACAGAAAGAATGAAAAAGGGCCCGGACAGTGGCATCTGTCCCAGAACTTCTCCAGTGGACATCTGTTCATGTCTCATCAGCCCGAATCATAGAACATGATCACCCCAAGCTGCAAAGGGGGATGAGAAAATAAGAACTGAGTTGTGCCCTGGCTGGTGTGGCTCAGTGGATTGAGCATCAGCTTGCAAGCTGAAACACTGACAGTTCAATGCCTAGTCAGGGCACATGCCTGGGTTGTGGGCCAGGTTCCCAGTAGGGGGTGCATGAGGGGTAGGCACACATTGATGTTTCTCTCCCTCTCTTTCTCCCTCCCTTCCCCTCTCTCTAAAAATAAATAAATAAAATATTTAGAAAAAAAAAAAGAACTGAATCGGGCATCGTGCCATCTCAAACAAGATCAGGAAGATGCGGGATAAGAAAGAAGCGGGCAAAGCTGTTGGGTCAGGCTGTGGCTGCCCCCTGAAGATAGGCACATGTTCTCCAGGTCATTCCCTACTGCTCCCTGGTACAGAAGCCAAGTGTTGGCTGCTGATTTCCCTGCACCTGGGATATTACTTTTCTTTCTTTTTAAAAAATGTTTAGTCTTCACGTGAGGATATGTTCATTGATTTTAGAGAGAGAGAGGAAAGAAGAGAGAGGGAGGGAGAGGGAGAGAGAGGGGTATGGAGAGAGAGAGAGAGGGAGAGGGGGAGAGAGAGAGAGAGAGAGAGAGAGGGAAGAGAGAGGAGAGAGAAAGAAACATCAAATAGTTCTCTCTCACACATACCCTGACCTGGGACCAAACCCATAATCTAGGTATGTGCCCTGACAGGAAATCAAACTCATGAACTTTTGGTGTATGAGATGATGCTCTAACCTACTGAGAAACCTGGCCAGGGCAGTGTTACTTTTCTTATACACAAGCAGCTTCACTGACCTGACCCATATAGGTTACACTAAAAGCACCTCTGAATGACTTTTAAAAATCATGTACATGATATACAGGCATAGGCCCTGGAACAGCTAAAATAATTTTGAAAAGGAAGACACTAGAAGGAATCAGTGTACACAGTTTCAAGACTTATATATTTATAAGTAATCAAGAATGTGTTCGGGCTGCTGTGGCTCAGTGGATTAAGCAGTGGCCTGCGAACCAAAGGGTCACTAGTTCAATTCCCAGTCAGGCCACATGCCTGGGTTGTGGGCCAGGTCCCCAATGGGGGCTGTGCAAGAGGCAACCACACATTGATGTTTCTCTCCCTCTCTTTCTCCCACCCCTCCCCTCTGTCTAAAAATAAATAAGTAAAATCTTTAAAAAAATTATGTGTGGTACAGACACATAGATGAATAGAACAGAGTAGCGAGCTCAGAAATAGACCCACACAGACATGCCCAGTTGATTTTGATGAAGGTGCAAACTCAATTCAGTGGAGGAAGGGCAGGCTTTGTAACAAATGGTGCTGGAGCAATCAGATACCCACAGTGGGTGGGGGGGCGGGGAAAGAAACAGTAATCTAAACCGCACGACTTATAAAATGGATCATGGATTTAAACGTAAAGTGTACAGCTATAAACTTTTTTAGAAAAAAAAAACATACAGAGACAATGGTCAGGATTTAGGCCTAGACAAAGAATTCTTTATGCTTTGCATCAAAAGTAGAGTAGCTACTGCCACAGATCCATTTAAAGGGTACAAGATCAAATATCTCTCTAAGTAGACTCAAGAAAACCAGAGGAGAAACAGCATAAAGTTGGAAGGAAGAATTTCCTTTCTCAAATGAACCATCTATATTATTTTTATGTTTTTACCATGTGTGCATATTACAGATTGAGTCTATAGAATGAGGAATTAAAGGACCACCAATTGAATGATTGCTGCCAAAAATTATGAGCTTAAACCTCACATTTCTAATGCAAAACATGAAATAAATGTAAGGACTTTCCTTGACCCTGACTTATGAATCTCTTATCACTAGTAATTGTGGGGCTAAGAAAGCTGAAAAACCAAACTTGGAAATTAATTTTATGGGTTTATCACCAACTAACACTTGTGTTGGTAATGATAGTAGGTATAGAGGTGGCCATAAAGTTTGGGAACATGGATCACATTATTTTATCACATGCTATAATGTACCATCAATAAACCACTTACGATGATCCACCTATGTTTTCAGACTTGGTGAATCCCTGTATAAGGTTCTGAGTAGTGAGAGATTAGAAAGTCTTAGTCCACAGAATACAAAATGACCTTTGAAAGAGGGAGAAGGCTCCATGACAAGGCAAATAAACTTCTTCCTCAGCTTCACTATAAAGATTAATTTTACCACGGCAGCCTTTAAATTAAGAACTCAGGCAAGCTTATCAGAAGCAAAACATTCCAGTCAGAAAAGTTCAAGAGTTGCTATCCCAAAGACTGGTCTTTCAAATGTGCTTATCCACCTAGTTGTTCCCCTTCATGATGACTAAGAACTACTATCACACTCAGAAGTTACAAATGATGACTAAGGTAAATGGAAACCTCCAACGTGGTAAGTAGAGAACCAACATGGAACAGTAAGGCTTCCAAAAGCAAAGCACGATCTTCTCCAGCATGAACTTGTCCCCGAGCCACCCTGTCTTCCTAAGACACACTCTACTCAGCCTACTAACCCCTCCCTGGGGCCTGTCTTCAGTGAAACTTCTCTCAGAAAAGAAGGGCTAGCTTCTCCTTGACCACACCTTAGAGCAAACTCCTTCAACTAAACCCTTGTATCTCCTCACTACAGAAAATTGTAGCAGCAAGAACATGCAGACATACACTTACATTTGATATGTGTGTGGATGTGTACACACGCAAAGTAAAGGCAATTGATTACTTAATTCAATCTGTTGGTCTGAGACCCCATTAAGTGCAAGAGAGCTTGACATAGTTAAGCATGGTCTCTGACCTTCAGCAGCTCACTATGGTAAGAAGAAATTATCATTCATTCATTAATCCACCATAAATGATAAAAGGGAAAGATATCCTCCATGGAATTTAAGATTGTCTTAGACTGTAAGTGCTCAAAGGCCACAGACCAAGGTTGTCAGCTTTCTTCAAAACTTGCAAATGGAGCTTCACAGAGGCTTTCTAAATAATAAGGTTGGCATCTGCAGGGGAGAGAGGGGAAGAAGGCAGGAAGTCTTGGGGATGGACAAAGGGAAGTCTGCTGTTCAATGGGAGGTGAAGACAGAAGAACTGGGATTCATACGCAAGTTCTGCCTGATGAAGCTGCATCCCAGTCTGGCTGCTGCACAGGCGGCAGAGGCTGGGCTTAGGACAAAGGGAGAGGTATTCCCCTTGGACTCAGCATAACTAACTCGTCCAGGTGGACAACTTAAACTGCAGTCTGTCCCACCTGTTCATCCAGTCCCAGTGACACAGACCAGTCACCTGTCCTGGCTCCTTTATCTCCTTTAACTTGTACTCTTTACATAGCTGGTAATACATTCCAATGTGCTACGTACGTTTTACTTATATATTTTCTCTCCCCAAGCTGGAATTTAAGGCTCACACAGGCAGAGCTCTTTGTCTGTTGTCTTCACTCATGGACCCAGGCACTCAGAACAGTGCCCAGCTCTAACAGGAGTTTGTTCAACATTCACTTATGACATGAATGGCTACCAAGGCATGTATGTGCTGCTGTTTTTTCAGTTCTGCCACCACCATCACCTCCATACCACTATGTGAGTGGTAAGCAACATGAGTGATGTTGACAAACAGTAAAAGTCTAAGGTACTAGACTCCATTTTGCAGAATCCCCTTCACAACTTCGAAACTGCCCCCCTCATCTCCAGTGGACATGGGAAGCCCCAGGGCTATGATGGGCCTGCCCCACACCCATGATAGGCATGGTGGGAGTGACTCTGCTTAATGATGACTGCTCAGATTCAGGAGAAACTGGGGTGTAAACACAACTGCATGTTTGGCCTTTGCTCTGCAGCCTCCTGGCCTTTAATCTTACAAACTGCTGGAGTGGCAAGCCTGCTGCTCTGCAACTCCCTCTGGAGGAAACATCTGCAACAGGGTTCAAAGGGCAGACGTAGTTGCTCAAAGGAAGTTGGGATTAAAAAAAGAAATGAAAAACAAACTTGGGGGCTGGAGAGAGTGAATAAAGCAGGGGCAATTAAAGTTGCTTTTCTCATTCAAACAATTGAATTAGAAAGTGACAGTGACATGGGAAAGAATACAGTTCAGCCAAATGTTGGGCTCTTTGCCAACTCCAAGGCTCTTTGTTGGCAAAGAGACTTAGGAGAAGGCCCAGACCAAGAAGGTGAGTGATCGATCACCCGAGGGCAGGCCCTGGGACCTGCCCTGCAACAGCAGCCAGCCTCCCACAGTTTGGGGGCCCATGGGCACGCAAACATCCCACTCTTTGCCCTAGCAAGATTCCATTCCACTTTGGAGGTGTGGTAGGGGCGGGGAAACAATACAAACTATGAGAAAACAAAGAGTGCTCCAAAACCTTAGAAGGAGATTAACACTATTTAACCACAAATGACGAAGAGCTGAGGAAAAGTTGGGGGGAGAGGAAGATCTAAGGGCCAGGACTTTCTGCAAGTACTATCTTAAAATTATACATTAACTAGGCACATTGTTTTTCAGGCAGTAAATCCTTTTGAGAACACATCGATGAATCCAAAGGCCAAGTCTCTGAAGATCCTTTCCCAACGTGCTTTTATCTACCCAGTGTAGTATGTACACCGGCAAAGGCTTCTCCTTGCACTGGAGGAAAACAGGAAACTCAAGAACTGTAGCTTCACACAGAAAGAAACACAGGACTGCAAAGCCAGATACTGCCATTAAAGCAGCGCCTGGACTGTGTACATACACAATTCATGAAGTCCTCATCCCTGTTTTGTGTGAAATGGTTCAGAAACTTCTCTGAAGTTAAAGGACTAGTACATTTTAAACTCTAGGACTTAAAAGAGCACGGACTTCAGAGTTTGTGAGGGTTGAAGGAGAGAATGCAGGCCCAGCACCTCCAAAAGTGCAAAGCATAGAGGTGGCCTTTATGGTAGGGATACAAAAGGGTGTTAATGGAAGTTCATTCCTATCAGAACTGCAGGGCACCTTTGGCTCCCAAGTCATCTCCTCACTTGGAGTCCAAGTGTCAGGGGGACTTTTCCTCCATACCATTTGAGCAAGCTGAGCCCTGTGGGAGCTGGAATCCCTGTTAGAGGACTAGTACTCATATAAGGAAGATATATGCAGGTGCTTGGGATACAGCAATGAGTAAGACACAGACCCTGTGCTTACAAAGTGGGCGTTCCAGTGGGCAGATTCACCTACTAAACACCATACATTATATAGAATATCCCAAAATGATGTGTGCTATGGAGGAAAGCGGCAGAAATTGGGCAAGGGGGTTTGTGATTTTAAATAGGGTGTCCAGAAAAGGCCTTGCAGGAAAGGTGACTTTTGAGCAAAAACATATATATATGTATTTTGTTCATGTATATGTCTTTATATAAAGGGAAAAATAAAAAGTGAAGATTCAGAAAAGAAAATTACATGTTACGAAAGTTATATTCTGGTTCCCTAATTCAGAGCTTTTCTTCCTGTTCCCCACCCCTGGGCCAGCTGCTTTTGGAAATTTGGTTATTTACCGTTGCCTTTCTTTACCCCACATCCAGAGTCCTCCTGTTTTTAGCAATACTGAAAGTTTTGAGCAAGTCACTGCTTAGGGACAATCTCTACATCAATGAAATGTCAACCGAGTTATCTTCCTTGCCCCAGGGGACATTTGACAATGTCTCAAGACATTTTTGCTTGTCACAAGTGGCAGGGAGCAGGGCAGGTATTACTTTTCCCAACAGAGAATTACCAGACTCAAAATGTGAATAATGTCATCCTGGCTGGTGTGGTTTAGTGGATTGAGTGCCGGTCTTCGAACCGAAGGGTCTCTGGTTGACTACCAGTCAGGGCATGTGCCTGGGTTGGGGGCCAAGTCCCCAGCAGGGGGCGAGCGAGAGACAACCACACATTGATGTTTCCCTCTCTTTCTTCCTCCCTTCCCCTCTCTCTAAAAATAAATAAAAACTTTAAAAAGAATGTCAGTAATGTGAAGGTCAGGGAAACCTTGATTTAAGGGAATTGATTTTGACCTCGAATATCTAATTCAGTGTCAGAGAACAAATGAGTTAGAAAATGTTAGCTTCTTTAATATAAAATATTGACTAGAGCCCTGGCTGGTGTAGCTCAGTGGATTAAGCACGGGCCTGTGAAGCGAAGGGTCACTGGTTCGATTTCCAGTCAGGGCATATGCCTGGGTTGCAGGCCGGGTCCCCAGTGTGGGGCGCGTGAGAGGCAACCACACATTGGTGTTTCTCTCCCACTCTTTCTCCTTCCCTTCCCCTCTCTCTAAAAATAAATAAATAAAATATTAAAAATAAAATATTGACTAGAATTCACATGATAACACTTTAATGTACTTAGCCTCCAAGTGGTTAAAAAAAGACACCAGATTAACATCTGCAAGATATACCAAGTCCTTTAGTTTCAAAGGCAGTCACAGGGTTCCTAGAAGGGAAGGAGTCACACAGGCTGAGACCACACCTTGTACTGAAAGTGGGGAGAGAACCAAATAATTTGAAAATTACACTCCATTTTTCATTATCCTTTGTGTAAAAAGGAAACACTCAGGCTCTGACAGGTTTGCAGCACCCTATACCTGCATCGGTGTACACACTGACTTCTTAGCCCCACACCAGGCTTGTACATAGCAGGCCAGAATGAATGATAGCCAGTGTGGAGTGATGTTGCACCCGACGGCCTAAGAATCAATAGATAGGTGTTCTTAGTGGCAACTCATCTGGGCCCGACTTATTTTTAGTTCATTTTTTAAAAGATTTTCTTTATTTATCTTTAGAGGGGAAGGGAAGGAGAGAAGGAGAGAAATATCAATGTATGGTTGCCTCTCGTGCATCCCCTGCTGGGAACTGGCCTGCAACCCAGGCATGTGCCCTGACTGGGAATCGAACCACAATCCTCTGGTTCACAGGCCCGTGCTCAATCCACTGAGCTACACCAGCCAGGGCTGGTTCATTTTTTGATGTTGGAATAGCTCGAGTGAATTTTCAGGGATTCTTGACCTATTTAATGCCAGGTCATGGGAAAAGTGCTGCTTCAAGTAAGACTGAAGAGAGAAGGAGTATTAGGAATTTTATAATCAATTTCGTATGCATTAATGTATACTTCTGAAAAGAACAAGGCCAGAGAGAGCTTCTAAAACTAGTTTCTCCAAAGAAATAACACTAATTAAATCTGGAAGACAGGCTACAGTTCAAACCTATTGCAAAATTATCATTTGACAATACTTTACAGTATTAAATGTGGACTGTGGTCAAAAGTAAAACTTTGGGTTTTGAGTCTGGAGAACTTTTACACAAAGCATTCCCCTTAAATGAAGCCTTTGGCAACATAATTTTATGATTTTATTTTAAGTTTCAATTAAAGCCAACAACTTCTGTACAGGTTTTCCTGCTTCTTGCCAGGATAGGAAAACATGTTGACTGCTATTGGACAGGCAGCTCTTTGAGGGACGCTGGATGTCCTGGTGCAGTTCAATGTCCCAGTGTGGTCGGAAGTGCCTGACGAGTATTACCTCAGGTAAACACCACCACAATCCTCCAAGCAAGTGCATTTTACAGAGAAGAGAAACTTAAGGCACAGAGAGCTTCAGCAACTTGCCCAAGGCCACACAGCAAATGAGAGGCAGAGACTGGTATTGGCAGCAAAGACTGGTAAGAGCCCAAAAGGGAAGGTGAACCTCACGAAATGAGAATCATCAAGTTCATGGGGTCAAGCCATCAAAAATAACAACAGAAATAAATGGGCTAAGCCATAGACCATATACAGTATTTTAGGAAAAATTCACAGCTTCACAAAAACTGTTTAAGGCTGTTTATTCAGACGGTGCACCCACAGCATAACTCTTGTAGTGACAGGGCCTCTTTACAAAAAGGCAGACAATCTCTCAACTTGCCCATGAGGTTTACACAAGCTCTGGTCATGGAATTATAGATAGGGATCAGGTTATGCTGAGTGAAAGGAGCCAGAGAGAAAAAGACTGCACACAGTTGGATTCATATTAATTCTCTCATTCCCTCTCATCCTCTCTCTTTCTCTCTCTCAACCTGGCCACCATGATGTGAGGGAGGCCAGGCCACAGGAAAGGGATACTGGCATGTCTTGTGGCTGATGGCTCCAGATAAGAGCCAGCCTTAGCTTCCAGATGAGTGAGGGAATGAGTGAGCATTCTAGTGGCATTATCTCTGTCTGAGAGACCCTGAGCGATAACCTTACCTTCCTGGGTCCAACCCACACCCAGAACTATGAGAACTATGAAAATGACAACCTCCCCTGTGGGCATCTTTGAGGATAGAGGTTAACAGGTATTTACAGGTTATCACAGGAATCCGGAGGGCAGAATTATCTCTGAAATCCTTGCATTCCTTGTCTACCCACAAATACACCAGGTTACCGCATTTGCACACTAGTACAAGGGGTTCTGCCTAAATGCAGAGGGACAGTGAGTGAGCACTTTAGAGCCGGAGTTGGCTTTTACAACCCTTTCTGCTGAGCAAACACAGGCATTTCAACACCAACGAATCAGATCTGCTCTTGGATCTTCTCCTTAAAGTCTTTCTGTTATACTGACTTCCGTCCACGAAGTTTTCCTTGACCTTAATAAGCACTCTGTCCAGGCCTCGGCCTCTTCTGATTCCCACGTAGAAGGGTTGCTGGGGGCAACCACCCACCGCACCCAAAACCTCACACAAGCTGCTGGCCGCGATGGCCTTCACCCCGGGGAACAGGACTCCCGAGGGCAGGCCCCGGGAGACAGGGCCGCAGACAGAGAAGGTCCCGAAGTGGGAGGCGCGGCCGAGTCCTGGTTCCTCACCCCACGCCCTGGGGACCCACGGAGCCCGCTCACCTCTGGCCGGCTGCGCTTCTGCAGCAAGTGCTCCAGGTAGAGGTCGGAGAGCGCTGTATGCATGCTGCTCCCGCCTTCGCCCTTGCTTGCCTTGAGCGTCATCTTGCGGGAGCTGGACGCGGAGACCGGGAGACAGGGAGACGCGGAGACACGGGGACTCAGAGACTAGGGGCCAGGAAGAAGCTGGTGTGTGAGGGCCCGATGCCTGCGGGGAGGAGAAGGCGGCGAGGGCGGCGGAGGCGGTGCGGGCGGCGGAGGTGGTGCAGCTGGGCCAGTCTCCACCCCATAGGCGCCCGGCCCAATGTCGCCCTCGCCCCGCCCCTGGACCGCCTACGCCCGACCCCCAAGGCGCCAGTCTCTGCTTCAGAGGGCTCCGAGGAGGTACAGATCTTGTCAAGGGCCCTGTGCCTGAATTCCTGAGAGGGTTGAGCGCCAAAACCCTCTGCAGGCTCGTTGAGCGCATGACCCACTCCCTGGCTGAATTCTTGGGGAGAGCCGGAAAGCATCTAGAGACTGTGACTGTCTCCCTTTCAACTCCAGGATCTATCCGTAAATGCAAGCGGGTACAAGTCGTTGCGGAAATGTCTTTAAGGCTCCTGTGCTGGTGATACTCTGTCATTTACACTGCTGTTCAGTGCTCACTTTGGCAGCACAAATACATTGCTGTTCAATGATGAAAGACCTGATTGCCTCCAAAAGCAAACTGTTTTCACTTGTCTTAGGCCACACCTTCTGCGGATGTCACAAAAATGTTGAGAGATCAGTGGAAGCAAAGGGAGACGACATTCCTCAGGAATCGCAGAGCAGGATTCCTTACAGTTCTAAGGCTTAGAGGCGTTAAAAAAAAACTTTTTACTGGACTTAGCAGGGCTCAGGGCTGTTCACGATTGGTAGACACCTTTACCTGAAGAAAACCTGGTCCCCTTTACACCAATATAGTAACCTCACAGTCTTTTCTTAACCCCAAAGTATTTTAAGCAGTTCCTTACTCTATGTAATCCTATTTGAACCTTCCAGTAACTCAACCAACAGGAGAAAATCCAAGGGCAAGGATTTTAACCCAAATGACCCACTTTTGTCTGTTAAGGGGCTAAACTCACATGATTGACAGCTCACTTCCCCAAGATTACCCTACAGGAACTATAGAAGGCAGGGAGAGGGAGAGGTCAAAATTAAGAGTGTGATATTGGTGGAGGTATAGACTGAGCAAAGGGATAGATGAGAGGCCACAGAAACATGCCCTTGCATGTATAGAACTGTGGTATATAATTTTATCTGGCATTTTAGATAATTAAAGAGCACTTTTCATTAAATGAAGCTGGAAAAATCATTATTTATACCGAAGGGGATGAGATTGTAACCATCCTCCATGCTGTTATACACAGACACACATGCACACAAAATCTATTCCAGGTAGATGAAGGACTTGATGTCATAAACACAACTTTAAATTTCTTTTTTTAAAGACTTTATTTATTTATCTTTAGAGGGGAAGAGAAGGAGAGGAATATCAATGTATGGTTGCCTCTTGTGAGTCCCCTGCTGGGAACTGGCCTGCAACCCAGGCATGTGCCCTGACTGGGAATCGAACTGTGATCCTTTGGTTCACAGGCCCGCGCTCAATCCACTGAGCTACGCCAGCCAGGGCAACTTTAAATTTCTTGACAGAAAACATTAGCAAACAACTTTTAGACTTTGGGATAGAAGATTTATTAAACACTGCCGACAAACCATTGGCAATAAGAGAGAATATTGATAACTGACTTTGTTAATATTAAGAAATTTTACTCATCAAAAGACAAAGCAAAGCCTGACTGTTGTAGTTCAGTGGGTTGGGCATCATCTCGCAAAGTGAAAGTTCTCCTGGTTCCATTCCCAGTCAGGGCACATGCCTGGGTTGCAGGCCAGGTCCCTGGTTGGGGCATGTACAAGACACAACTGATTGATGTTTCTCTCACATTGATGTTTCTCTCCCTCTCTCCCCTGCCTTCCTTTCTCTAATAATAAATAAATAAAACATTTTAAAAAAGTAAAAACCAAAAAGCAAAAAAGACCAGGTATGCATTGGGAGAAAATATTTTCAATACATACAAGTGACAAAAGATTCCTACTGTGAATATATGTGTATGAGGTGGAATATATGTTCATATACTCATTGGTCATATGTGTGAATCAAATAGTCCAATAGAGAAATAAGTAAAAAAAAAACATTTCATAGATGGAGAAACACATATGACCAATGAGTATATGAACAGATATTCTACCTGTTGAGCAATAAGGGAAATGTAAATCAAGACTACAGTAAAATACTACAGTATACTCATTCAATTATCAACAATTGAAAGGTCTAACAATATCAATTGTTGGAGAGGATGTGAGTCCATATGAGTTCTTGAACATTGCTGGTGGAAATAAACATTGGTACTTAACAGAAAAACAGTTCCCCGTTATCTCCTAAAATTGAATATGCATCTACCCTCCAAGAAAATTCTTAAATATGTACAACAGGGGACACATATACCGAAGTTCATAAATATACTTTTGTTAATAGCAAAAACCTGTGAACAACTCAAATGCCCATCAACTTTGGTATATTAACACAATGAAATATTATTGAAACAAGAAGAAAATAAATCAGAGATACATAGATATATAAAATTGAGAAAAATTTCTTCCTTCTTGTTGTTTACAACTCCACATTCAACACAACTTCATTCCTTCCCACTCCGCAGAGGAAACAACCTTCCCCAGTTTGGCTGGTAAGCTCTGCAGCCTTTATTATGCACATGCAAAATTTCAGAACCAGAGTTGCCTTGTTTGTCCAGGAAGAGAACTGGTAGTACACGTGGCCTTGTTCCTCCTGAGCCAAATCATTCTTCATTTCCCTCACCTTCCCATGAAGCAGACCTCCTTTGAGGACTGGTCCAAGTCAAGATTTTATAGCTGGAAGATTGGTTTCTGGGTTCACAGGGAAAAAAAGCCTAAAGCATAATGTTCATGGAAGGGAAAAGAATTGCTCTGCCAGCAGGTTTTGACCTTATCTCTCCCACTGGTCAAAGTTTACTGAAATGAATGTTAATTTCTCCAAACCCCTAAGTTGTGTTACCTTGGTCCTGGCTATCCCTAGGGACAGATCCCACATGCCACAGTTCAGTGCTGAGTCCAGAAGTGGCAGGGGTCAGAGCCCCCGTGAGTCTGTTCAGACTGAGTTTGAGGGGTATAAACTGGGTCCAATTTTCCCATTGTTATATGTTAAGTAACTATAGTGATTGACATCAATACTTAAGAAATAGTTTCTGTCTTCTCTCTTTCCATAAAATCTATCCATTTGAAGCAAACAATTCAAGTGGTTTTTAGTATAATCAGAGAGTTGGACAACCATCACCACTATCTATTTTCAGAGTATTTTCAACACCCCCTAAAGGAACCCCTATATCCTTCATCAGTCATTCCCCAGTCCCCTGCCCCCAGCCCCTGGCAACCATTAACCTATTTTCTGTAGGACTACTAATGGAATTGACCACAAAGGGCTAAAAAACCTCTCCCTTGAGATGTTATAAGTATAGATCAGCCCTGGCACTGCTTGGTAGCCCAAAGTCATACTACTGTGGTGGCCTGGACAAACCTTAAGGGGATAATTTAACTTTAAGTGATTTCGTGATTGGCAGAGTCCCAAGACACCTAACAGAAACACAAGAACTTTCTGAAGAAGGCTTCATTAATATCAAGCCTTCATTTCTACACATATTTGCCAATAAAATGCGCAGTTTACATTAAAAAGTCACCACACACAAGCAAGAAAATAAGGCCCCATGGGTGAGATTCAGTAGAAAGTACAGATAACCAAATAGGACCAAAAACTTCAGATACTGAAATTGGACATTAGCATAACATTAGAAAATGTATTAACCCAATTTACCATGTTAACATACTAATGAGAAAAATCATATCAGCATGTAAAAAATTTTCAGTGTAATTCAGTATCTATTCATTGCAGTAATTTTTTTTTTTAACAAACTGGGCATAGAAGGAAGCATCCTTAATCTGATTTTTAAAAGCCATTTGTAGAAAATCTACAACAAATATTTTAGTATTAAAAGCCAAAGGCATTTCCTTAAAGATTTTGAGCAAGACAAAAATGCCTTTATAACCACCTTTTTCCCACATGTATTGTAAGTTCTATCTAGCACAGTAATGTAAAATAGAGGTATAAAGGTATAAAGATTGGGAAAGAAGAAGCAAAATTGTTATTATCTGCAGATACTTATTGTCTTTGTGAATATTAAAAAACCTATAGATACATTATTAGAATTATAAGCACTGTTAGTAAGGTTGCTGGCTATAGTCATTACACAGAAATCAATTGCATTTCTGTACACCAGCAACACACAGAAAATATAATGAAAAAAAAACCCCATTCATCACATCTAAAATGATCAAATACCTAGGAATAAATCTGTCTGAATAGACTGTATGAAAAGAATTATAAAATTCTATTAGAATCCATTAAAGAAAAGCTAAACAAATGGAGAGATAAGTCGTGTTTGTGTTGGAAGACTCAGTTTTATGAAGATGTCAGTTTCCCCCAAATTGACCTGTAGATTCAACACAATTCCAATAAAAATGTCAACAACTATGTTTTGTGAAACTTGACCAACTAATTTTAAAACATGTTTGGACTTGTAAGCAGCGAGAATAGTCAAAGCCTTCCAGAAGAAGAAGGTGGGAAGACCTGCATTCCAGATAGGAAGACCTGCAATAAAGCTATGGTAAGTAAGAGAGAGTGGTATAGGCACAGAAATAGACAAATTCCACTGGTCAGTGGAAGAGAAGAGAGACTAGAAGCAGATTTATGCACATTTAGACCCTTCGTAACATGACAGGTGGCACTGCAGAACAGTAGGGAAAAGACAGACTTGCACTAAGTGGTACTGGACATATTGGGGAGCCATATAATCAAAACGGAAACCGAGGCTGGTTAGAGGTGAAGGCAAACACTTTCTGCAAACAACTACGGTAGGGAGAAGTTCAGAGAGGGTGACTCCTTGAGCAAAATTTAGTGAATTTTTTTTTTATTGAGGCAAAGCTCAAGGTGGAATAGTACTGGGAAAGCAAGTTGTCTGACTCAGAGGATAGTCTTTTTTCAACATTCCCATGCTTTTTTCTGGTCAGTCAGTTCCAGGTTAAGGCACTCATTGCTCAGAATCTGGTTTTGCTCCTCAGAATTTATTGCTTCTTGGAATTTATTGCAAGTATCTGCTTTTCTCAATTCCTAGAACTTCCTTTAGGCACAGAAGTTCAGTTCAAAGTTCATAAGTGAAAAGATAGCTTCTCAGAATATTATTGGGTTGACCAAAAAGTTCATTTTTTTTTCTGTAAGATAGCTCCAGTAGTGCTTAGTTTTCTTTAACTTCACTCAAAAACAATTTTGTTAGGTTGTATTGTGACAGCTGTCATATCAGCATGCCTTTAAAAAACTTATCAAAATTGTTGAGTTTTTGTGTAGCCATTTTAATATTGAAGATGGAAAAAAATAAGCAACATTTTGGGCACATTATGCTTTACTATTTCAAGCAAGGTAAAAATGCAACTGAAATGCAAAAAAAATGATTTGTGCAGTTTATGGAGAAGGTGCTGTGACTGATCAGATGTGTCAAAACTGGTTTGCAAAGTTTTGAAGTTTTGCCCTGGAGATTTCTTGCTGGATGATGCTCCATGGTTGGGTAGACCAGTTGAAGTTGATAGCAATCAAATCAAGACAGTGATTGAGAATCATCAATGTTATACCACGTGGGAGATAGCCAACATACTCAAAATATCCAGATTGATAACGTTATTAGTGAAAATGAAAAATACATCTTTTATTTTATGGGAAAAAACTAAATAAACTTCTTGGCCAACCCAATAAAAAAATAAAGTTGGACTCTACCTCACACCATACAAAAATTAATTCAGAGTAGCTTAAGGACCTAAATATGAAAGGCAAAACTACAAAGCTGTTAGAAGACAATATAGGAGGTGGGAGGTGGGAACTGTTTGAGAGAAGGTGAAGGGATTAGTCAAGGAACAAACATATATGAAGGATCCATGGACGTGGAGAATGGGGTGGGGATTGACTGTGGGAGTGGGGGTTGGCTGGGCAGAGGGGGTGAAGGGGGAAATAATTGGAACAACTGTAATAGTGTAAATAATAAAGCATATAAACAAAGAAGACAATATAGGAGACTTTCTCTTGGACTTTGGGGTAGAAAAGGATTTCTTAAATGGACAAGCAAAAACACTAACAGAAAAATGATTGCCAAATCTGATTACATTAAATTAAGTACTTCCACTCATCAAAATACATCATATAAAGAGTGAAAATACAATCCTCAAACTGGAAGAAGATATTTTGCATAGCTATAGCCCACAAAACATTAGTATACAGAATATGTAAAGAATTCTTACTGATTAATAAGGAATAATTGAAACTACAATTCAGAAAAAGGGATAAAATTCATTAACAGGAATTCTATAAAAGAGAAAGACAAATGACCTATAAATAAAAGAAAAAGACCTTCAATCTCATCAGTTATCAGGGAAATGCAAAGTAAGAAAACAGTAAGATACAATTTCTTATCCATAAGATCGGCAAAAAATTAAAAGGTAGTGCATTTTCTCAAGGATATGGGGTAATGGGAACATTACACTCCAAATGATAGTAGGAGTATGAATTGGTGCAATCACTTTGGGAATCTCTGACATTGTATAATGAAGTAAACTGTGCACTTACTCTTTGACTCAGCAAGTTAATCACAGGGTGTATTCTTTAGAAAAATTCTTGCATATGGTGTACTTATGAGACCTGCAATAATATTTATAGAAGCTTTATTTAGAATAGAAAAAA
>PVKM010000264.1:0-123793 GCA_004027735.1 Carollia perspicillata
GAGGTCACACGTGCCGTGAGATGAAAAGGGTTGTAAGTCGCTGCTTGGTGGGTCGACCGTGACCCAGACTCAACGAGTGGCCTGGGTTCAAGAGGTGGGGAGGCCAAAGGCTTCGGGCAGAAGGGACGTGGGGCTGGATTCATCGTAGGAGACTCACACATTCCCCTAAGGGACACGTGCTCGGTGCGTCCCAGCAGGCACCCCACTGAGGCGCTGAGTCGCGCTGGTAAGGAGACCCGCCTCTACAGAAAGCCCCGTGGGCTGTGTGCTCTGCAGGCCGGGGGTGACGGGGAGGGACAACTGATTTCTGGGGGGGTCCGATGGGTGCGAACACGGCAGTGAGTGTCGAAGACAGAGGGGCCAGGGGAATGATTTGACTCCTAGGAATAGAAGAGCTGGGTGGCCTGCTGACAGGTGACTTGCTGTACAAGCCTGGACAGGTGGGCAGAAGTGTGCGGGCCCGCTGCGGAGCACCAAGCCTCTCCCCTGGTTCTCAGACCCAGAACACCTTGGCGGGTATTCTATTGGGAAGAGAGGGCCCGAGTCCAAACGGCAGCCCTTGTACAATGGCACCAGCAGCCTCGGGCCGGGCAGCTGTGCCCCGGGGAAGGGAGAGACACGTCGTCAGGGGTCCCTGGACACTGGCTCTGTGTTGACAGTAGTCACTAGCTGCCCAAAGTGCCACTATGCTCACCAAAGAGAGAGTGCACAGAATCAAGCGGGAGATGGAGTGTTGGCCTGAATCCACCTTGGCAGATGAGGACCAGGGGGCGTGCGGGAGGCTGCCAAGGGGCAGGGCCCATCCTGGGAAGGCAGAGCCGTGCACAAGCCCAGGCACCACGCACGATGCATGTTCTATCATTCCATCGGATTGTGCTTAAAAAAGACCAATCTGAAGTAAAATTGTTAAGGGTTTTAAGACAATGAGCTGGATCTGAAATCGTTAACAAGCCACACGAAAGGGCAAAAAACGGCAACGCGTCCTCAGACGGGCCAACAAGACAGAGCCACAGGGGCTGCCGCACGACTCACCTCGTGCACGCGGGGCGGGGCGGAAGTGGCTTTCCAGGTGTTCCCGTGGAAAATGACACATAACCAGTACATGGCACTAAACACCCCCTTTCACAGACTCACAACTGTAAACCTACTTTCGCCCCACGCTGTTATTCTGGTACTGTTGGAGGCGCACCTTTAAACAAATATGTAATTCTAGTTAGAAAAAGACTGCTTTCTACCTAGTACGGGCCAGCAGTGATGAGACCGCCCGGTGCGTTCGAGGACTGAGTGAACAAGGAACTACACTGAGGACAACAGGGTCCAGTGTCTCGCTGCTGGAGGCGGGGCTCGCCAGCACGGAGAGGAGAAAGGTCAGCACAGACCCTGCCCGTTGGAACTGAAGGTCCCAGGAAGGACTCGCGGGACACAGAGATAAGCAGTGGTGATATGCATGCACACACGTGTACACAGGTCTATGCACGTGCATGGGCACGCACACACACTCTGTGGAGACACCTGGGAGCAGTGCACACGAGCAGCACCAGATTTTGGTTTCTGGACTCTGTTCCCCACAAAAGGGAACCACAGCCCCTTGGAGAGATGGTCTGCAACTCTGGGAAAGGCCGAGTGGGTGCAGAGCCTAGCACGTCTCATGCCAGAGGAAGGAAGTGCCCCGAGGAGGACGGGCACCTGCCGAGGAACACAGCAGCCAGACCGGAAGGGCTCACGCCTGGCCGACCTGTACATGAAGACGGGCCAGACCACACCCTGTGCGCAGTGTGCTCGCGAGCGTGTGTGGGGCAAGTTCGTCCCACAGCAGGACACTGACGAGTGTGAGAGGAAAGCCTGCGAAACGCCGTAGGAAGTGCTAGGGAATCACCCACGGCTGCTCAAACTAGCGGGCGAAGTCTGGCGAGGAACTGGGTATTCACGTGACCGTAAGGTGCCCCCTAGAGAGAAATCGTGGCCGTGCAGACACCTGGCGGACGACACCGTAACCACGTGATTCAAGCGAGCCTCACCCGGGAGGGCTCAACCCCACGTGCACCGAGCACGGCACATCTTCGGTAACATTCCTAAGGGCATAAACTCAACCGAATCGTGAGGAAACACCGGGCAACCTCGGGCATTCTACAGAATAGCTGTCCTGCCCCCTTAGAAAAAAGGCAAGACATGAAAGGCAAAGACCGAGAAACTGCTCCAGATTAGAGGAGACCCAAGCAGCAGGACAACTGGACACAGCAAGTGATCGTGGACGGCATTCCGCCTCTGCTTCCCCTTATAAAAGACCTCGGCAGGGCCACTGGTGCGGAGAGCAAAGCCTGGATACTGACTGATAGCTCGGGGTCGCCTGCTTCCCAACTTTAATCACCGTACTGTGGTTCCGTAACAAACGTCCTTGCTTCAAGGTGTACGACCTGAAATGTTAGGGGTAAGGGACATGATGTCTGCAGCTAACCCTCAAACGGTTTATTAAAAAGTTTCGGAGCGTCATGGACAGTGTAGCCCTCAAGAAAAATCAAAGCCGTGTGGCAAAGCATTTGCGATGCGGGACCTGGGTGCAAGTCCCGTGGGAGCCTTCGCTATCGTGCTGGCAAGTTCTAAGTCTGAAATGATTCAAAATAAAACCACGCCCCTCCTCAATGACAATCACAACTCTTTAAAAAAATTTTTATTTATTTATCTTTAGAGGGGAAGGGAAGGAAAGAGGGAGAGAAATATCAGTGTATGGTTGCCTCTCGTGCATCCCCTGCTGGGAACTGGCCTGCAACCTACGCATGTGCCCTGACTGGGAATCGAACCGCAATCCTGTGGCTCACAGGCCCGTGCTCAATCCACTGAGCCATGCCAGCCAGGGACAGTCACAACCGTTTAATGACTAAGGAAGTGAGACTTAGGTGATGCTCATGTATGAATGCTAAAAATGCTACAAGATTGATGCCACTTTTCTAATGGGATGAACCAGCTAACAGAACAGAACTGCGAGTGAATGCTCACGGAAGTAATCATGGCACAGCCAGACCCAACCGCCAGCCGGTGCGGCCAAAGTGTGCAGCCGAGCGCACACCGTGCCACCAACGAGGTGTTCTGACTACGCTCAGTTGGGCCTCTGGATCTGACCGCTCGTCATGGCGAACGTGGGGAACCGAAGGAGCCAACACCGCGGGAGGCTCCCTGCGGAATCCAGAACGCGGGTGTTCTGTGGACAAACGGCTCCGTTTTCTCGACTCTTCCCCTCTAAAGGGGGAACGGCGGTGTGTTTCTGGATGGGCCCAACCTGCTTAAGGCTCCCTTTCTCATTCCCAAAGTCAGAAAACCCACGGAAGCGCCTCTGACCCCCAGGAGCTTCGCTCTCCTCTTCCGAGGGGACACTCTAGAGGCTGTTCGTGCGGCACCCAGGAGGACCCACGCCGAGACGCCCAGTGTCAGCAGCGCCCTGCGAGGGTGGGCGGGACCCAGGACACAGGCGCAGCCTGCCGGCTCTCAGCAGGTGAGAAAGGACTCCCGGCCGGCCAGGCCTCAGGGGCCGGCCCTCTGTGTATTCACCGGAGTCTTTAAAAGTAACTTCCTGTGCTGGAATCCACCCCGAACTAGAGGCTCCGGGACGTGGAGCTCAGGGACTGACTTCTGTTCCAAGTCTCACAGTGGCCTGGACCAAGCCCCTGACCTGACAGACGAGGAGACTGAGGCCCCGAGACAGACAGGAAGGGCTGGTTAACAACAGGGCTGGCAGCGTGACCCTGTCTCCTAGGACCCACGCCACACTGCCTTCCTGAAGGACACTTCTTTAATTTTAAGACACCTGAGAAGAAGTGTGCCCCTATTTAATATGCTCTACTGTGAGTTTAATGTGCCCCCTTCTCCCTTGCAAAGTAGTCTACAGATGCAAACTGTCAAGCACTTGTGTGCTGGGCACTGCCCTAGGCAATTGCATTTTAGGTTATTGATCACAGCTACTTGGTGGTTCCCATTTCACAGATGGGCAAACAAGTGTTCCCCTAAAGTAGGTGGTAGGACCAACGCTCACATCTGACGGCTGGACTCCAGGACCTCCATTCATGACACCGCCCACAGGGTCATCCACAGGGAACCTTAAACACACACACCCCAAAAACCCAGATTCCGTACAGAACTGGGAGATGCTAAACGCGGCAAGGCTAGCCCTTGGAAATGGATCTCGGTTCCTGGCTCCGTACAAGAATGGAAGCCAGCCTTGACCAGTGTGGCTCAATGGTTGGGTGTCTTCCCGCAAAGCAAAAGGCCACCGGTTGGATTCCCAGCCAGGGTACATGCCTGGGTTGCAGGTTCGGCAACGTATGGGTTTCTCTCCCTCACTTATCCTCTCTCTAAAAATAAGTTAATTTACATTTTTTAAAGATTTTACTTATTTTTAGAGAAGGGAAGGGAGGGAGGGAGGGAAACATCAATGTGTGGTTGCCTCTCATGCGCCCCCTACTGGGGACCCTGCCCCTAACCCAGGAAGGTGCCCTAGACTGAACCAACAACCCTTTCGTTTGCAGAACAGCACTCAATCCATTGAGCCACGCCAGCCGGGGCATAAATTTTTTTTTTAATTTGAAAGAAAACAAAACAAAAAGGAAAGCAGAGCCTGTTCTGAGCCCCCTCACTGGAAAAGCCAGAGGTCCTCGGTCCACAAACCAAACTGGGGTGTCTGCCGGGATGCCTTTCCCTTGGTCTGGGTGCCCGAACTCACCCTCCCAGACGTCTCCCGTCTCAGGACAGAAAGAAGACTCACGAGAATGACTGTGTGGACGAAACCAGAACTGCAGTAGAATTTGGGTGGCCACGCACTCAGCCAGAACCCCCAAACTTCCCGTCTTTCCTACGAATAACCGCAGCTATGTACCTGCTTCTGGCTGGGGAGGGCCCCCGGCACAGCTCCCCGGAAGGGCTGGCTGAGCCGAGAAGTGCTCCTTCCACATGACCCATTCCTTCCCCTTGCCCAGAATCTGGGCACCATCGTTGGTGCTCTAGCGGTCGCCTGGACCGTGAGTGACCTTGAGGATGCAAGCCACAATCAGGATGGTGAACAGAAAGAACCTGGGTCCCTGGACCACCACACCAGCCTGGGACTAGTGACCTCCAGATTGTCACTTGAGAAATGAACAATCCTGGTGAAGTCGTTGCTGCTAGGTCTTCTGTTACATGCAACCAAAACCGATTATCAACCCACTGACCGTTTTCAGGACTGTTTCTCATGCTAGAAAAGGAATTCGAGGGAAAAACCAATTTGCTGTCAAGGGAAACTAATCCACCACACCATCACTTGGGGGACAAGTGAGCGCCCTGTAAGACGTAACATCTCTGTGAGTAAGACCCGCTGGACTGAACTGAGTGCTGAGGTGGTGGCGAAGTTCCACGCCCACTGCACCACCCCTCGGCCACAGACCAGCCGTCAGGGCAAGAGCCCACGTCTCTTGCTTCCCTGCATCGAGGTGCTGCATCTCCCACGCAGCGAACCACAGCTACGGTAGTTCCTCTAGTTGCAAAACACCCCCACCTGTTATTCCCCGAGGGAAACTCCTCCCCAAGGCTCGGGTGCCCAGGCACCACCACAGGCTGCGCGGCCCGTCCTGCCCAGGGAGTCCGGCATCACTGGAAGACGGACAGCGCACACCTGGCTGCTTCGAGGAGCCCAGCTCCCGGGGCTCCGGCGGCCTGCGGCTTCCTCGTCAGGGATGGCCTGCGCTCAGGCGGGACCACCGCCATCCTCCAGAGATGAGCCTTCTCCTTTTCGTTCCAAGAGACTCAACAGCGACAAGGTCAGCGTCCAAGGGCAGCGTGCCGGTGGCGGTGCTGTCCCATTCAGGACGCGTGTCCCGCTGCTCTTCCGGTGAGTTCCACTTCCCACGATGGCCGTCCGGGAGAAAGAGGTTCATGTCACAGTAGCACTTCCGTGTAACTGGAGTCGTACCAACTTCCCATTTTTATTAGGCATGTAGGAAGGGGCATTTTGTATAAATAAATTTCCATTTCTCTGACTGATCAACTCTGAAAAAATGTATTAAATATAATACCCACTATATAATACACAATGGTTGCCCTACAAGCAAGACATTATTAAAATAAAGCCAGAGGTACCATTATCTACACCCTGAAATACAAAGAAAAGCTAACCTCTCAACTTGGAGCTGGTGAAGAGAGTTCAGGTCCCTTGATGTCAGGCATGAACTCGCCTACGCCGTCACGGCCCCACCACGGCCGCCACAGTCTCTCCACCCACCCCCGGCCCTTCTACAGTGCGCCCCCCGCATTCCTCCCACCAAGGGGCCTGGGGGCGTTCCCAGCCCCTTAAATCTGAGTGAGCTCATGCCTCCTGTGACAGAACAGCATCCCAGAAGTGATACGATGTGACTTCTCCCTGGGAAGGCCAACTGCCGCACAATGCGGCCACCGGCCCTGAAGCTGCCACCCTGGAGAGGACACACGCAGTTCCTTCAGCCGTCAACCCAGATGGGCTCCCGCCCTGCAGCCGGCACCAACTGCCTGTCCCACGGAGAGCCACGCAGCTGGCGAGCCTCCCCGAGCCTGCAGGCGCCTGAGCACGCTGGGCGGCGATGTGCAGAACCGCCCCGCTGGCCCCTCCCCAAGTCCCAGCTCACAGCCTGCCAACAAAAGGGGTGCTGTGAGCCCGTCTGGGGGTGATCTCTGTGATGCAGCGACAGTAACCAAAGCACTATCTGGGGGAAGTCTCCATAATTATACCGTTTTGTCTGAGTTACATTTTTAAAATCTCTCAGTTAAAACCACTAGAAGCAAACCGTGTACCCAGCAAGTACTTCAAAACTCGGGAGTGTTCAGATCATTTACACATTTACCGAAGGAGTAAGAACGTGGCCACAGGCAGAGAGGTGCTTCATCAGAATGTGACAGAGAGCAACTCCAGACAGACAGATTCCAGGCAGACAGACTCCCGAGGCTGAGCAGTTTCTCTCCACCAAGTGGGAAATTCCACAGGGAGGAGCAAGGCTCCTGGTTGGGTACGTGGAACGTTCCATGACTGGAAGGACTTCGCTCCCTCTAATCTGCCCACCCCGGCCCTTCTGTAGTCCCCGAACAAGCGCACAGCAGTCTATTCGGAAGGTGCGGGCAGGGTCTGGGGGGCATGCTCAGAGAGGCGTGTCCGTGGGGTGAGCGCAGGAGACGTCCACAGGTCAGCAGAAGGGGCGAGTCGAAGGAGCGGAGCCATTTGGGCACACTTACCCATGTTTACCTTGACCGCTGCGTTCTCAAATAAACCAGCCCGCGCCGCACAGCCTGGCGGAGAAAGCTCCCACTGCCTCCAGGTCTTGGGGGCGCACACGTCTGGAGTTTTCCATGGCACCGAGAGAAAGGTTTCGTGCTAAATGCAGCCTCGACAAGGCGAGTACAAGAGGCTCAGAGAGAACACCGCCACCAGGCTTTGTTTAAGCTCTTTTTATTTTCCTCCGCGCTGGCAAAAGTTCCCAGGGAGCTTAAAGTTCTGTAAACATGTTTTAACTATTCCTCTTCCCCACCCCCCATTTTTGAATTTACAAAGCAAAGGAGAGCAGGAGTCCCGATTTTAAATGGTCCCCTATCTCCTCATGCTGTTTGATCCAAAAACTATATACAAGTTTATAGCAGTCTCTGTATAGTTATTGTACACGTTTGGGGGGGAGGCAAGAAGGAGTAGGGAGAATGTGATCCAAAAGAACAGAAACAGAAACCAAACGTAACCACCCAGACCCAAACTGCTCTCAGAGCAAACCCAGCCCTCTGCGGGCAGCAGCGACAGAAGGCAAGGCGCTCCACCGGGAGCCGCCCGCACGGCCCTTCTCGCACAGGGATGGGCCACTCCAGGCAGTGTCCTCTGGGGGACTGGTGGAGGCGGGAAGGGTACTCGTTTATAAATAGGGCTTGACTACATTTCTATGTGGAGGGAAGGGGTATTAGAAGGCCATGACCAGAAGCCAGCACCAGGCTTCTCTCCCGCTCTCTCCCATCCCCTCTACCCCACCGCATTCTCCTGTATAGTGGTTTCCATGAATGAAGATCTTAAAGATGGTCAGGTTTTGAACGTTCTCTTTTCAAAAAAGGCAAGCCACTTGCCATTCCAGAATCCTTAAACAAAACCCTTTTGGGGCCACAGCAAGACACACACACAATGCTCTGAGGAACCAGATGGAATTCCGGGCTTTTATCTGATGCGGAAGTTTATCCCTATCCAAAATGAAATTATACAAATTCATACATATGGTAAAGATCCTAGCTGCCTCTTAAACGAGACAAATTTTCAGCAGAAAGGCCCAAAAACAAACTGGTCCTAGTCCTCTGAAGTAAAAATATTTATGGGAAAAATCAGTTTTTTAAGAAAGAAAAATTAAGAGTAAGTCCCTCTCCCAGGCCACAGGGTCTCTTTGTCCAATCAGGTTGGCGTGTGCCAGGGGAGAAGTCAGCGTGCTTGGAAGTCACTATCTAATGAAGAAAACACGAATCCTTCCTCCGAAAGGACGCTCAGAAAGAACAGTGGGGGGTGCGACATCAAACCAATCCAATCTAAACTCCACCCGACGCGGGGCCTCCTGGGTGCGATCCCAGAGTCAGCACCGCGGCCTTCACACTGCAGCGTGCGGGCTGTCTCTGCCGGACGCTCAGTCACGGGCCACGGACGTTCTGCAGCTGGCCCGTGTCTGTCAGCATTAACTCTCTCCACGACTGCACCAGTTAGACCCCATGCCCTTACTGGGGGAATAAAGTGAAGAAGAAAAACAAAAGGAAAAAAGCGACAAAGGAAAGTGAACTGCTATTGGCACATCCCAACACATGTTCTGGGAGACAGCAGGTGAAATCACGCCACGGTAAACATGTGCTGCCCCAAATCAGCCTTGTTGGAGAGTCACCCCAACTGCCACCCGGAGACACAGGGCTCGGTCCCCTTATCTACAGTCTGAGATGCTCACCAACAAAAACAGTTTAAAGACTCTTGGACACAAAGGGCTAGAAGACAAAGCCTGAGATGATCGGTTCTGTGACTTGTTGCAGAGTGACAAAGCGTAAATGGTGAGTGAGTGCTGTGTCCAGAGGTGGAGAATCCGTGGTCGGCAGAGAGGAGAGGGGAGGCCAGTCCACTGGCAGGTGCTCAGTAGTCATCCAAAGTCTCGATTTCACCCATATTGAGTCGCTCCGACGAAGCGTTGACTGAAAACCCTGCAGGGAAAAGGTGGCAGTGAGTGGCCGCATCCAGGCAGACATGGGTCTCCGAGGCGCCGGGCTGCAACCCCAGGCAGCGGGCTGCAATGTCAGTCTCCCGTTTCGAGCACAGCAGAGGACAGTCGAGGCAAGGAGGGGGAAAAGGAGGGAAAAGATCAGAGCAGCGATTTTGTTTTCTGTCTTCCCAATGACAGACTAACTTTTTTTATTTCTTAGGGTTCTAATAAAATTTAACTAGGGAGAGGGAAAAGAAAGAAAAAGAGCCCTGGCTGGTGTGGCTCAGTGGACTGAGTGCTGGCCTGTGGACCAAAGGGTCGCCGGTTCAATTCCTGGTCGGGGCACATGCCTGGGTTGCGGGCCAGGTCCCCAGTTGGGGGTGTGTGAGAGGCAACCACACATTGGTATTTCTCTCCCTCTCTTTTTCCTTCCCCCTCTCTAAAATAAATAAAATCTTTTTTTTTTTAAGAAAGAAAAAGAAAAACTAGCATCACTGCTTAAACAGAACTGTATGACACTGCCTTAAGAGAATCCGGAGAGGAACCTGGGATGGAAGGGCATATTCAGGCCAGGCAAGGCTGGCCCCTGGGGAAGGAGTGTTGGTACTCATTCAGGAGATGTACCTTGAAAAAAGTGGGGGTTAGGCAGGAATAACACATTCTGAGTGAGAGTAATACTGCTTCAGCTCCACTCACTACTGGGAACCATGCCCATTCATTCAAAAACCTCTATCAAAGTTCTGGCCAAGAGCTTTTGCTACTCAGAGGTAAAGAAGCTCAGGGAAGACCCACTGCAAGACCCTAGCGCCTCCACATGTTCTTTCTATCATGCAGTGCACAGCACAAGAGGAGTCGAGTATTTTATTCAGCTCGATCGACTGTAAGCAGGCCTGCAAAGGAAAGGATTCCGGTTAGCAATACTGATGAACCAAAACGGAATCTGGTCAGAAAAGCAGTACTAGCACTGGAAGCAACAGGCAGTCCTCAGAAGCACTACTGACACGGAAAACCTAATGCCCACAGCCACACGCGTGTAGTTTTCCCATCAACTCCACAATCAGAGATCGATAAAGAGAATGATTCACAGGCCCTCTCTGGAACAAGTGGCTCACAAAAAGCTTTCAGTTCGTCCACTCTAAATGAAATCCCAAACTGTTTCAGCTGTTATTTGAATATCAAAAAATAAACAAGCTATGCTCTCCAGTCTAAAAGCAGTTCTGTTCATATTTTTGGAGTTTTCTGCCCCCTCCTTTTTATTCCCAATGTTCAAGTTTTCAAACAAATACGCATTTTAAATGTACCAATAATAAACAAAAAATGCTTCACAAAATAAAAACAGCTTAATTATATCACCTTCTTGACTCAAAAATATCATGAATTGCAAACATAAGCATGCCTATTTACTGACCAAGGAAGCTGTGGGGCAAGCTGCTCACACAGCCTAATACTGGGAGAGGCTGGGACTCCAAACCCCAACCTGAGCTCTGGCCATCAAGTGTGTTTCCATAACCCACAAGACGTTTTTCCCTGAAAAATAATGAAAGGCCTAGTGTTCATATTTTAAAATAACGGTTTAATTAGGTAAGTATAAAAACCTAAACACCAAGCAATCTATGAAATGAGCTATTACCCTATTCGGAAGCAGGCTTTTCTTTGACTTCACATGTGTCTCAAAAACACATGAATGTGATTAAAAACAATATAGAATTACAAGCAATGTAAGTAGAAATGTAATAAAAACACAAACTAAATTATTTTTAATTGTGAGAAGACAGGAAGAAAGGAGAAGCCTAGAGCCAAAAAAAGTTAATTATTCACTGCTCTAATGTGTACATTAGTAGGCTTTTCGGAGACATGGTCTCATTTATCCGTCAATAAAAAACCAGCCCTGGCTGGTGTGGCTCAGGGGACTGAGCGTTGGCCTGCAAATAGAAAGGTTGCCAGTTCCATTCCGTCAGGGCACAGGCCTGGGTTTCGGGACAGGTCCCCAGCAGGGGGCGCATGAGCAGCAACTGATCAAGATGTTTCTCTCACTAAACAACCAATCAGTGAGGTGGGCACTCCTCCCCATCTGATAGAAAGGAAACTCTGGGACACCACGAAACCCAAAGACCGCACTCTCTTAGGTTCAGAACAGTCTTGCTCCCGCACTTTCTTTAAGGTTTGACAGCCTATTCTCATAAGCAGAGTGACTGTGGGCAAATGGTATTGTATGTGTATACAGCTGACCCTAAACATGGGTTCATTTACAGGAGGATTTTTTTCCAATACATATGCAGCCAGCTCTTTGTAGCCCAGGTCTGCGCATCTGTGAATTCAGCCGACCCCGCACCCCTGACCCGTGGAGAGTCAGTGGGTGCAGAGAGCTGACCGCATGCACTGACTTGGACAGCGGTACCCGTGCCAGCACGGAAACAAATCCCCCCCAACAGCGAGGAACGACTACAGTTAAGTTTCAGGGGAGTCAAAAGCTATACGCAAATTTTTGCGTATGCAGAAGGTAACCCCTAACCCCTGTGCTGTGCATGGGTCATCTGTATTAGTCACAGTCACACCCAAGTGTGGGTGCTGGTGCACAATGGTGCCCAGCAGCTCTCAGACCTGGAGGAAAACACAAATGTAGTGGAAGATATTAAAACAAGACTGGGCTCCCTTCTGACGGTTTGTTCTTTTTCAATGGATACTTTTGGATCAAATTAAAACCTGCTTTTCCACTCTGTGCATGGGGAATTTACAACTGATGGATACTTACTAATTTTCTTAATCTGTAAATCAATAAGGCATATACAAACTAAAATAGTAATATGTCAAGTGAGCAGGTAGAGGGCAGAAGTTAGTAATTATCAGAAAACTTTCCAAGAAGGAAGCTTAGTTGAACAGAAATTTTCATAAAATAGTCCAAGTAAGAGACTACCCAAGTGAATTTCCTTAATACTTTGTTGAATTTTTTTCTCTTAACATATATAGATTCCTTAAACTCTGTTCCTAAAATGACCTGATTCCCCTGAAGGGAGATTTTAAGTCTCTTTCTTTTTTAGGTCTGTAATAGGAGATGGGGTCAGATCAAAATCTTAATCCAAAGAGCTTTAACCCTTACTTTCTTGCTATTTTTAAATTTTTTTTTTAAAAAAAGGCATTTTTAAAGATTTTATTTATTTATTTATTTATTTATTTTAGACAGAAGGGAAGGAAGGGGGGAAGAGAGAGAGAGAAACATCAATGTGTGGTTGCCTTTTGTGCGCCCCCCCACTGGGGAACTGACCTGCCCTGGAACCCAGGCGTGTGCCCTGACTGGTAATTGAACCAGCAACCCTTTGGTCCACAGGATGGCACTCAGTCCACTGAGCCACACCAGCTAAGACTTTACCTGATTTTCAAAGGAATCTTTTCCCTGACAGCCTAGCCCTTAAGTGCCACAGCTAAGTAGCAAGGGATTCTTAGCTAAAACACAACCAGACTTTTTTTAATCCACACCCAAGAATATGTGTATTGATTTTAGAGGAAGAAGGGGTGGGGTGGGGAACAGAGACAAACATCTATTGGTTGCCTCCTGTATGCACCCCGACCAAGGATCGAACCTGCAACCTTTTGGTATATGGAATGCTCCAACCAACTGAGCCACCTGGCCAGAGTCCTCAAAACCACTTTTAAAAACATTTTTAAATCTATGTTCACCTATTTCTGTCAAAACTAGATAAAAGTTTTGGACTATTCCATCCATCCTTAACATAAACTTTCAAGACAGGCAGGAAAAAACCAATTTCACCAGACGCCTCCTTTCCTAAAGCCAGCTTTCAGGTATGAGTTCCAAAGGGCAACGCTCCAAGTTAAGTTGGTGTTGCTGACATTTTGTTTTCTCCAGGGAAAGAGACCTCGGAAGCCAAGTACAGATCCTACCCAGGACGAAGTGGGGCTGGGACCCCTCTCGCTGTGCTGCCCCCTCTTTCCTGCAGGTCTCTCCAGGGCAGGACTCGCAGCCGCCTTCCACACTCAGCTCACCCGCCACCGAACACCCACCATGTCCCCAGAAGCTTGCTCCACTTCGCAGTGCTCATTTTATCAGAAGCCAACACTACTCCTCCTGCTGCCAAACCTGTCCAGTCTCCTTGTCCAGCCACGTCTGTCCCCCAAATCCCTCAAATCCACCAAACTCCTCTCCAGCTCCAATGGCCAAACCCTATTCCGGGCCACCAGTGGTTTTCACCTGCTCTGTACTGCAGCCTCCTAACCGGGTCACCATCTCAACCATGGTTTTATAATAGTTACTTTCCATTCATAAATGGAGAATAATTTTAATTTATCATTGTATGTAGGTTGTTAGGCTAATTTAAGGAATACAGGCAGCCCACCAGCTCTACCCATGCTGTTTATCATTCCAGAAACACCATGCCCCATCCTTCCTGCCCGTCTTTCAAAGCCCAGTTCAGGCATTGTCTTTTCCACGAAGCCGCCTTGAATGAGGACGTTGGTCCTCAACGCAAGATAAGATCAGCTGTTGTGACACAGAAGAGTGGGAAGCAAAGAGAACTGCTCTGAAGCCCCAGCCCCAGTGCTGACCGCTGTGTGGCCCTGGGGACTGTCCTAAGGCCTCCAGGCTCTCACACAGCAGTCATTCTGAGTGGGTGGCAACAAACACCAGTTCTCTTCTCTGAACACCTGATTGGATTTATGGTCAGTTTCCACGCAAATCAGCATTTAAGTCTGTAAATAACTTACACTGTCTGAAAGGTCTTCTAGGGAAACTCACGTTAAATGTAAAACCGGCTTTCAAGTTGAAAATACCAGACGACCCAAGCCCTACAGCGCATGAAGCACAGCTCTCGCACTGAGATGCTCAGTACGCTGACTCTTACTTTGAACTGGTTAAAAAATCAGTTCTGCATAAGAATTATTTCTCTTCGTGAGAAACACCCCGCCACAGGACTCGCGTGACAGCTGCTGTAGCCCGCGCTCGCCCGGCGCCTGGCTGAGACTGCGGGTCTCCGCTCACCTAATAAACTGGGGTCTGCGCGGACCATCTTCTGCTTTTTCTTCTTCTTGCCGCTCTGCACGGCCTCAAAATTGGACTGCTGGGTGCTGCTCTGATTGGTCTGGAATACTGAATGGAGTGCACTGTGGTTCATCCCCCACACAGAGTCCTGTGAAACGAGACGGGACAGCGAGGTCACACAGTGCACGCAGGCTTGGCTCGCCCTGAGAAAACAGTTGCTTTGCCCTCACCTGTCAACTAGCAGTTTCGAAGAGAAAGCCCACCACAGACTCTGGTAATAACGAACGCAGGGCCGCCCACCCAGCTTGCTCCACTTCGCAGTGCTCATTTTATCAAAAGCCAACACTAGTCCTCCTGAAAGAGGACTTCACGTAAAGACTCAGACGTCCCACTGAAGCACCATGCCTCCGCGAGGCCTACCCTGGCAACTCCACGTGCCCCCTGCCGCGACAGCACAGCTGCCCAAACCTCTCAAGTATCCCGAGTCCGTACCATCCGCTTGGAAGTTCAGCATTCGGCAAATGAAACCACCACAGGACTCTGCACTCTGGCAATTTACACTCCTCACCTACGCCGAGCGCAAGGGCCCTCTGTTCTCTGGGCCTCGGGACAGAGGGAACAGACTGCAGACCAGCGGGCACCACGCCACTGAAGCTCCTGCTGTGCACTTTTTCTACCGGCACTCCCAGAGGAATCTGGTCTTAAAGAGATTATCCACACACTTTCTACCAACTGGTTAAACTATGAAATAGTCTACCAGGTGTTCACACTTACTTGTTCTCTTATCAGAGCAATTTATTCACGACAGGGATCTAGACGCAGCGAGCTAGCTGGAGGCAAGCCACTACAGGAGGATGCGCCCGGCCGCGCAGCGCTCTGGACCTTCGCCTGCCCACTGCACACAGAGTGCCCCCGGGATGGCCACGCAGTTCCTCCCTTCGTTCCCCAAACGGTTTTCCTAGTGCTGTCCGGTGTACATCTTTCGATTCCCTTCAGTTAATCCCCGTTAGCCTACCTACCCCAACGGATTTGAGATGCCCTGTAGATCTCTGTATCTTACATGTCCCCGAAAGTGACCTATAAAACAAACATCATCTCTAAAATTACGTGATTTAAAGGATGACTATTCTTAAGCCTCTCCCTGAGCTTTGTGAACTCCTCTTTCAGAAAACTTGTACAAGCAATCGCGTTATTCAGACTGCACATCTGTGAATTCGCTACACTAGCCTGCCCGCGTCCAAGGTTTTGTCTTCTACAGTTTCAGCAGTCGACCACTTTTTCCAGCTCAAAACCATGGAGTGGGAAATTCCAGAAATAAACAGTTCACAAGCTACAAATTGCACGCACTGTTCAGAGCAGCACGAGAGAGCCTTGTGCCTTCGCCCTCGGTCCACCCTGGCGCGAACCACCCGTGTTCCAAGCACCAGGGCCGTGCGCGTGCTGCCCGCCCACTAGTCACTTAGGAGCCGCCTCGGCAATCCGGTCTGTTTTCTGAGACAGAGACACCACTTTCACGTGACTTTTACCGCAGTGCACTGTTACAGCTGCTCTGCTTTATTACCGTTGCTAATCTCTCATTGTGCCTGACTGATAAATTAAACTTGATCACAGGCACGTACGTACAGTTTATTTAGAGCTCAGTACTGTCCATAGCTTCAGGCGTCCACCGGGGGTCTTACAATATATCCCCCGTGGATAAGAGGGGTCCTACTGTACTTGCTATAATTTATTTGCAAGCAGTGCTTCTGTGGTCACTCCAGACACGCACACATGTGGGATGGTGATAAGTCTGAGCTGCCCAGGACACACGTCCCAGGTGAGGCGGAGCAGAGCAGCGTTCTGCCTTCTTGTCTCAGCTCTCCTCCAGCAAACAGCCATCTTTCCCAGCCTGTTTCGTGTCAGGGTTTTCACGTTTTTTTGTCCTCTTTGTCGGTGATTTCACTGTTTAAAAACAGCCGAGCGTTAAGTGCTGGCTAGTGTTCCCCAGCACAGGAAGGCTGTGCAGTGTCTTATGGACAACACGCGGGTGTGGGCCAAGCCTCACGGAGGCATGAGTGAGAGCGCTGCTGGCTGGGAGCTCTGCACTAAGGACCCGACAACACAGGGGTGGGCCACAGTGGGCGTGCAGTTGTGCAGGTAAATGATAACAACTCGAGAATAAACTGTGTTTTGTGTACTTACAACTGTAAACCTACTTTTCCTACCCCTGTATATTTAATAAAGCATCTTGAAGTAGAAACACATAAAACAAGATTACATACTGACTGGCTGACAAAAATGGTGTGACCAGAGGTTCGCAGAAAGCAAACCCCCTATTTCTCCTAGAAGCAGTAATTCAGTACTCACTAGTTCAGTGTTGGCAGCAACTTTTCAGAGCACAACTACCACGCATAACGAGAACTGACTGTACCTGTAACATCCCCACCAAAAACGTAGGAAATTGTCAGTACCAGGTAAAGCGTACACTGAGCACTGGAGATTTAACATCTGTAGGTTGTAACTATTCAAAAACAAACTTACAGGTCTGTGACAGGGTGGAATTTGCAATTTGACTGAGGCACCTACATGAACCAAGAGTAATGGGGCTGGTGGTGTGCCTAACAGAGAAGGAACGGTGAGATTTGCTATTTGAGAAAGTCACCAAGAGCTCTGGACAGGCACTTTAAAATGTAATGTCTATCACATTTAAAAAAGGTTTGGCCATCTGACATACGAAAATGCTGCTTTCCTTCTCATCTCCCTGGCTGCTCAGCAGGCGAATGCTCATGCACAGGACACCACCCTCGCTGCCGCCACATACCTGCTGCTGCTGAGGCTGAGGCTGCGGCGGCGCCGGCTGCTGCTGTTGCTGCCTCTGGCTGGCTTTCTGTTTGGCACGACGCTCGAGGAACTGCTTGGCAAACTCCTTGGCCTCAGAGGTATCTCCTAAATAGGCCCTAATATAATCATGGACCTCATAAGGAGATTCTACTTCTTTCAGGAAAGAAACAAATGTGGGAACTGCAATAGGAGAGGGGAGAAGACACAGAGTAATATTGAAATATCGCACACAAAAAATCCATCTCAGTTTTTAATATACTGTCACACTCATATTGATGATAGAAACTTAAAAGGTACATAGCTACTGTGTTAAACATTCTTTAATCTACTTTAGAAAATTTTTAAAAACCTACTATCCTCAATGGCACTGCAATGCCGCAAGTTACGTAGAACAGACTAGAGTCAAACAGAGACATATCACACTTGTTATCACACCTGCTTAGTTTCACTAAAAGTTACATCGATTAAAACAACTGCTTGCCTAAGACTGAAGTCATTTGGGGATTCATTTTTCCTTAAATTCAAACAATACTCATTAGGTACTTGGATGAGTACCAGGGACCAGGACAGATGTCACGGCTACAGCATGCCCTCCTCTCGCGCCGCTGAGACACCCTGTGTTTAGAGAGGAATTCAGCAGTGTGGGAGAGGAGAAAAGTGCCAAGTCTCAGAGTCAGACAGACATGGGCTTAACACCTGATCCTGTGATCTGCTGGCTGTGTGACCTGGATGAGTTACTACACCATTCTGAGCCTCTGTTTCCTAATTTACAAATGAGGAAAACATCATCTACACTGTAAAGGTAGTTTATAAAACTGCTGCGAAAATTACATAACTGGGATAACATACGTTAACCCCTAGAAAGTGCCTAGCACGTGGTAGGTGCTTAATAGATGGTAGCCCTTACTGTTATTTACTATTGTTTTCTCTGGTTCTTTTGAACATTAGATATTATTACAATACTGCAAAGAACTGTGCAATCCCCTTTTAATGCTATGGGTTTTTTTTAAAAGACCCTTGGTTTTAGACAAGACACCAGAGGCGGACTGGTTCAACACAGTCCACATGCCACGGGAATGCCCCGCACCAGTCTGACCAGTCTCTGTTCAAACCTCTAGGGGTGAGGGGGAGCTCATGTCTACCTCAGGCAGGAAATTTCTTTGTGAACAGCTAACAAGTGGCAAGTTTTTCTTTAAATTGTGCTGAAATCTTTTCACTTCCAGGTACTGGTCCTAGTTTTATCCTATACGAAATGAAGTCTACTTACTCCGTTCCGCAACTCCCACCCCGCCCCCGAAGTCAGGAAGGGAAGAGCCCACACATCGCCTCAGCCTCCGCTAGCCCGGGCTGGCCTTGTTCCCAGCTGGCAAATGTCCCTCGTAGAACGAGGGGCATGGAACTGTGTCCGCCTCTGTCCTGTGCCTTCTAAGAGAACCTGAGACAGCTTTTACTTCTAGCTATCTGATAACCTACTCGAGCGTGTTATGACAGGACTTCTGTCCAGAGCAGCACTACGCACAGCACGATTGAAGAGCCAAGCTGCTACAGTAGGTGCAAGGCTTCGCCTACGTTAGATCGTTCCGGCTTGCCAACCTGTGTGGGTCCTGCTCTGCCGTCCCACATGCTGGGCTTCCCTTCCCAATTCTTACCATCCAAGTTATTTGCCGTATTAAGGGCATGAAGCATCTGCTCACACCACTGGGTAAATCCATCTTGGGCTTTATTTACTCCCTGAAAGAGCTTCAGCAACTTTTCTTCTTCTTCTACTTTCTTATTTTGCCGGTTAGACACACCTACAGATTTACTAAAGCAAAACAATAGGGCAATATTATATTCCCAAGAACTGTTACTACATGATTATACTACAACATCATAAATAATGTCTTGGCAACACTGGATGGCTGTCATTAACCCAATGCTTGGCTCCAAAACTCCAAACTTGGATTTGTGGTGAGGTCGGGATTACTCAATATCCCCTTAAAATCGAGCCTCAGTGAATCCATTCTAGTTTGTGAATATAGGGCTTCTTTTCAGAGAAGTGACTAAACTCTTCCTGTGTGTGCTTCTTAAGATTTTTAATTTTGCTAAGCTTCAGTTTTCTCGTGTAAATGGTACTACTACTCGTCTGAAAGTGCCGTACGCGAGAAGCCGAAAGCACAGGGCTCTCTGTGGACTCGCGGACGATGCTCGGCACCTATTCCCAGCTTCTCACGGCTCCGGCTGAGAAGCGGCGATCCGACAACACTACCATTTATTAAGTAGCTGCAATGTGCCAGGCACCTTACTAACTACTTCACGTGTGTTTGTTTATCTTAGAACTACACCCATGAAGTTGTTCTTATCACCTTCACGTTACAGACGAGGGGACTGAGGTTCAAAGAGGCTCCCTCTTGCCCACGGTCACACAGCTAGTAAGCGGCAGTGCTGGGTTTCAGTTCACAGAGTTAACACTAAACCCGCGCTCAGTCAACAACACTGTATGCTGAGGAAGGGACCGTGGGAGGTGAAAGGTTAACTAACATCATAAAAATAAACAGGGCTAAGGCCATTACAGGTGTTGATAACACTCATTTTAGTGTAAGAAAAATATACATTTAGAAGGAAAATGCTAACATCTAGAGAATACCTTAGAGAAATGTTCAACAACAACAAAAACACACTACTTCTAACATTTACTAAGCGGTTACCACACGACAGGCAATGAAGGAGCCCCCTAGTGATAATACAGATCTGCTTCCAGGGGCAAGAAACCCACTGCCCAGCTATGACCTCACGTGCTTAGACACAGAGAATAACTGCCTTCCCTGCCCACCCGCTATCCCAATCCCTACACACCCTTCCCCCAACCCACCAAGGAGCACAGGTGTGATCACTGTGAGCCCTACCTGAGACTGGCATTTTTATTTTTATTGGATGAATTCCTAGGTCCCACCTCTTTCGCCGCATCATCCCAGAATCCCATGTTGGAGTTTTTGCTGTCCGCATTACTCCAGATACTACTGACTAGGTCGGATGCCCACTGGTTAGGGGGACCAGTATTTATAGAGCCCCAAACGGAATTCCCAATGCTGGTGTGCAGGTTGGAATGCTGTTAACAAAAAAGAGACAAATGACTACAGGTAAGTATTAAAAAGGTAAAAAGAGAGTCCACACAAGTCAGAAGAGATACTTAGAATGCCCGCCCACGGAATGACTAGTTAGGAAAACGAACCCACCGCATTAGTCCGGGTTCTGTTTGGTTGCTGGTGCTGCTGCTGCTGCTGCTGCTGCTGCTTCTGCATTTGCCTGGCTTCCTCCTGCTGTATCTCCAGAAGCGACTTCGCAGTGCCCGCGGGTTTGCTGACATTCCCCCAGCCCGACAGCTTCTGCTGCTGCTGCTGCTGCTGCTGCTGGATAGCTTTCATCAATTCCCTCTGCTGGCGCCTTTGCTGTTGCACAAAAATTGAAGCGAGCTCAGGATCCCAGTTTTAAAAGTAAGACACCAATGTCCAGTACACTAAATGGAATGCAAATACATGGTAGCCATACCAAATTAAACACCTGACACGGTCAGGTCCTTTGCTGCAAATAAAGACAAACTGTTAAAGCTACTAAGAGGGAATAAAAAGATCAAATGCAGAATTACTTCTTATGAATTAAATAGGGCTTCTGGTTAAGCATAGAAATGAAATGCATGTTTTACTTCCCAAAGCCCTTCCAAAATGATAGGAAAAATTTTTTTAAAAAGAATCTACCTTCCTGGAAGGGAAGGGAGGGAGAGAAACATCGATGTGTGGTAACATCAATCTGTCCCCAGCCAGGGCCAGGCCCCCAACCCAGGCACGTGCCTGGACCAGAACAGGACCAACAGCCTTTTGCTTTGTGGGATGACAACCAACAGACTGAGCCGCACAGGTAAGGACATACAAAATGGTTTTAGAGAGCACAAACCCATAAGGCAAAAAGAATAGAATAAAAAATTTTAAAGCTAGAAAACAAGCAAACAACGATAGCCTATGTAACACTCAGTGAGTTGGAACCTCAGAAACAAGCCAAATCATACAGAAAGCTTAGGAAAGAGATGTGGGTCTCTCAAAGAGAGGAAGACTGGTGAAAGTCTTTAAAAAGCAGTGGTGGGACTACAGACTGCCTCCCTCTGCCCAGCAGAAAACTGAAACTTTCCTCTTTGCAGAAGCTGAGCCAAACGGATGGATTATTCTATGGGGAGGCTGACCCAATAAAAGAACACACCTACAGATACCACGGAGGGAGGACTCCCTAAGAGAGCTCAGCCAGAGGCAGCGAAGCTCACCCAGGTGTTGTACGTACCAGAACCTCCAACCAGCTTTTTTAGTGCCTTCTGAGCAAACAGCCCGAGATCAACAAACATTTGACATGAGCTTCTAAATGAAAGCCAAGACCAAAGCAAACAAAAATTTGATGGAAAGAGAAACCAGATCAGGGAAAATAGGAGCTAGCTTTTTAAAAAGCTGTCACCAGTAAGTGATATTCTTAGAGAGGTAACATGAAACCTCTCTAAGAATATCAATGAAACAAGAATAACAAAGGCTATGAAAAAAAGAACTAGAGCCAAATAGGACTCAGAAAAATTTAAAATAAGAGAGCACATATTAAAAGTTCAGTAGGAGGACTGAAAGAGAATACAGAGAAAAAGCCCATCAAAAAATGCCCAAATAAAAAATAAATGAAAAACCAAGGATGAAAAAACCAAAGGCAGTCCTGGAGAGCAGTACACAACTGACAAGACCTCCAGAAAAACAGAAGAGCCACGCAGTGCACCAGGGGCATCCAGGTATGACCAGGTGAGAGGGTTCTGGAGAGGACACCGCTCACGATGGTTTCTCTGTGTGAGACACCTATTGAGTGACATTTCATACCTTTTACAGAGTGTACAAAGACTTGATGGTTCAAAAAATGTAATCAAATAAAAGTACAAATGAGGCAATCGATTAACTTCTGTAAGACAAAAAGATGAACAAGAGCTGTGATTCTCACTCTGATGAGCACTTAATGATTTTTCATTCAGCAGAGACCAAAATTACAGAACAATTTCTAGCGTCAAAAGGAGATGATATATTCTGCTGTGCATTCATTTGTTGAAAGGGTTTCAAAAAAAGAAATGATTTCAGGATTAAGTTCAGTCTTTTTCTTTTTGAAGAGGGTGAGAAATAAGGTAATTTTACAGATAAGAACCATTTTATTTGATGAGGTCAAGCACACCACATGGTGAACACGTACAGACAACTATCACTTCCCTGTGTGCCCAGCCCAGGGCCTTCAGAGACCACCACCCAGATCCAAAAGTGGCAACTTGCATTCTCTAACAGGCTGACACTCTGCCTCCAACTACATCCACATGCGGCACTTTCTTCAAGACCCTGCTGCCCTCTGTCACCTTTCAGAGCCCTCCTAGACTGCACTGGCTACAATCAGACCATCAGTCTCTACCCACTGACAACTTTCTTTCTCCATCTTCCCTCAACTAGAAGTTGAGCTTTATAAAAGCAGACAGCTGTCTGTTTTAGACTCAGCTATATTCCTAGACTATAACTGTAACCAAGCGCTCACCGAATGTGGGAGGGACAGAGGGCTGGAAGAATGTGACCCCTAACGGCACACTGAACCCAATGATTTCACGTACTCGTTTTCTCTTCTGTCAAGAACTACGTTCTTCCTCCACCCACCCCCCATTCCTTTCACTTTTGGTACCCTTCTACTCTAAAGATGTCAACTCATAACTACCACAAGATACAACTTCACAAGCAGACACTACTTTCTCATACTGGCATATTTTACGATTTTGCAGGACGGTCAGAAAACCCAACAGCCTTAGAGAAAACTGTATTCCGCATTCTAAAAATCAAATTTACAAAAGGCTATCTGCATAAAACTCACCCACAATTCTGAAACACCCATGAGCTATTCTCCTAAGAGCTACAGTGAAATGTTAAAGCTAACTGCGTATTTATGTTATCCAATCTTAATGTTATTCCTGTTAGATACTTCTTATTGGCTAGAATGACCAAATTACAAGCTACAGAATTTAACAATGAATGTGCAATTCAGACACACAGCAATCTGACAATAATAATGACCTTTACTAACCACTAACCCAGAACGCACTTCAGCTATTCTGCTGTCGGACTGGACCACGTTTACTTCTGAAATTTACCTCTTCCCGAAGCTGTCGTTCTCGTTCCTCTTCCAGTTTTTGGATTTCAGCCAATGACAGCGTTGCCTGGGACTGACAGGCTGTTGTATTGGACTGCTGGCCCCACGTTGAAGAAGAGGGAAGCTGAGAGAAAAGGAAGGCAGAAGAGTGCATGAGGAAATGATGCGGACAGGAAACAAAGGCAATATGGTATCATGTACAGCAGAACATTTAAGTTTCCTCCTGTAATCCTGTTTGTTTTTTAACTTTTTAAAAGATTTTATTTATTTATTTTTAGAGAGGAGAAGGTAAGGAGAAAGAGTGGGAGAGAAACATCAATGTGTGGTTGCCTCTTGTGCACCCCTTGCTGGGGAGCTGGCCTGCAACCCAGGCACGTGCCCTGACTGGGGATCCAACCAGGGCCCTTTGGTTCACAGGCCCGCGCTCAATCCACTGAGCCACACCAGCCAGGGCTCCTCCTGTAACCTTTTACATACCAGTCTCCCAGTCAGCTGGCTTCTTTCACTTAAATTTTCTGTCACCACTCCAAACCTAAGATTATTTTAAAACAACTTAAACACAATACACTTTTATTTGCACTATCATTTGGGGATTGCCAATTGTTATATGTAGCACTAACATATTCAACAATATATAGACATAAAGGAAAATGAGTGAACAAAAAAACCCACTAGATTTTTAATCCAAGGAGACAATAAGGGACATGAGATGCGACTTTCCAGTCAAAGGGTTAAGGACAAGATTTCTGAAGGGGGAGTAGAGGTGAACAGCTAATGGAAGATGCTAGCCGTGGTTCTCAGTCCTGTGAGTCACTGTTTACCAAACTGCAGCTTCTAGTCATGAGCATTAAGCTACTTTTAATCAGTAATTCTGTTTTCCTACCCCTTAAAACCGTGAACTAAAATAGAGAGTAACTATCTGGGTTCTGAATACTTTAGTGTTTTCAAAAGCTTGATTATTCCAAGAGGATCCCTTGGTCTCCTAGGCCAGAAAATGATGCATTCTAATTTGAGACATCTTATGAACCTTAAAAACAATAAAAAACAAATCAAACCCCTTAAAATCTTTAATAAAAATAATACATGAACATGGATAAAAAAAAACACAATGCCCCAACACCCCTGAAACAATGGCTTTAGAGCAGAAATCTCTAAAGTAGGAACAGACAGGACAAGGGTATAAACAGTTTCGACTGTCACTGTTATTACCGAACAGCTCTCCACATGAGTACCCTCCACATAACTGAACACAATGAATCAATCCACAACAGTTTTTGGCCAACATGATAGATATTAGGGGCATTTCTCTCAAAATGCACCTGTGCTGCCCTGGCTGGGTGGTTCAGCTGGTTGGAATGTGGTCCTGTGCACCAAGAGGTGGAAGGTTCCATCCCAGTCGGGGCACGTACTGGAGACAACGTTATCGATACTTCTCTCACATCGATATTTTTCTCTTACCTTCTCTCTCTCATTCTTCCTTCCTCTCTCTCTAAAATCAATACACATATCCTCAGGTGAGGATTTAAAAAAATAAAAAGCATCCGTGCTGGTGGGGAGGGGTGCAGAGGGAAACTAAGAGAGAAAGATGGGGGACTAGGTAAGCAAAATTGAGCACAAACACACTCCCTTTTTTAAAAAATCAAGATCAAATTAGGCACATCTCAAACCTGGCAGCATTGCCTGGGAGGACTTGTAAAGATGTGGCTGCCCTGGCCCCACACTTGAAGAATCGGAAGAGCCAAAGGTGAGGCCAGAGAATTTGCATACTTTTGCAATTCTGATGCAGACAAGCAGCCAGTAACCACTGATGTCTCAGATTCCAGTGGAGGCCCTGGCGGGGGAGCTCAGTTGGTTAGAGCATCATCCCGACACTACACACCAAGACTGCACATTCAATCTCTTGCTGGGGCACATACAAAAATCAAACAATGAATACATAAATAAGTGGAACAATTTGCTGTCTCTGTCTCCCCACTTCCTCCTTCTCTCTCTCAAACTGATAAATAAAAATTAAAATGAATAAACAGAATACAATAGAACCCAGTGCACATGTCAGCCAGCCCACACCCTGTCGTCTTCCACAGGACCTAGGCCAGGAAGAAACGCACAGCCCCCTGAAGTGGCCCATTTCCCTTTCAGGCAGCTCCGAGCCCCTTCCCACTGCGGAGTCAAAATACACTCCGCTGCACTTGCCGCTCCCGGTTCCCAGGTCTGCTCTGGAGTCAAGCGGAACAAAACTAAGTCTTCTGACAAACGTCCACAGATAGCTGTCGGTTTCCTTACACCGTATCTGTGCATAGGAAGTCACATCCCAACACTACCCACATTACTTCAGGACATTTTCCAGTCCGACTGGCATCCTGTACAGCCCTCAGAAGTGCGTTTATCAACCACGCTTTTCAGAACAACTCCCTCCCAGATCAGCAGCAAACAGTGGGGAATTTGGCACATTTTGTGACACCTAAAAGATCATTGATGTTTTTTTAACTTATTTTTTCTGCCCTGACACTGCTATCTCACTTTCAACACTGTTTTTTAAAATATTTTATTTATTTATTTTTGGAGAGAGGGGATGGGAGGGAAAAAGAGAGGAAGAGGAACATCGATGTGTGGTTTCCTCTTTCATGCTCCCAACTGGGGACCTGGCCTGCAACCCAGGCATGTGCCCAGACTGGGATCGAACCAGTGACCCTGTAGTTCACAGGTCCTCAATTCACTGGGCCACACCAGCCAGGGCTTCAACACTACTTTTAATATAAAAAATGATTGTGTTCATGTCCACTATGGCAGAATGAGGAGCACATGGACCCACTCCCCAGCAAAACTGGTGAAAATCATTTTTAAAATTTTTTATGTGTTTTTTAGAAACAGAGTAAGGAAGGGAGAAAGAGAGGGAGAGGAAACATCAACGTGCAAGAGCTACACCCACAACCCAGGCATGTGCCCTGACTGGGAATTGAACCCTCGACCCTCATCTCGAAGACCAGCACTCAATCCACTGAGCTTCACCAACCAGGGCTGAAAATTATTTTTTATAATAATTACATTTTTAATACATTTTAAAATAAGTACATTTAAAGATTCTGGAAATGCTCCCAAGGGAATACAGCTAATGAAATATTTTTTTAAGAAAATCTGCTAAAACTTGGTTAGAACAGAGTCTGTGGTACTTGGACCAAGACTACTCTCTCCCAACACCTAGGCTCAGGCAGACAGCAACTCAGCAACTCCATTCCCACTGAGCACAGCCAGGAGCAACACAGGCCTCCCTCTGCCCCTCAGTGGCTAGTCCACAGGCTAGCTTCCAGAGAAGCACATCAGCACTTCACACCTGACTCCAGCTACCTGATGCCAAGGCCAAGGTACAAGAGAATACAGCTGAGAGGTGGGGGATTCCTTCTTTTGCCCACCTCTCCTTGTGAAATGGAAACTACTGAATGACTGCCTCTGCCATAGCTTGAAAGGCCACCAAGCCACGAGGAAATGCAAGAGGCTACTGCCCCTCGCTCCAGGGCTCAACTCCTAAAGCACAGCGTCACTCAGAGAAAAGCACACCGCTGTTCCCAGCCCTAGAGCTGTGACTCCGATTTTTGATTGGGAGTGGAGGTGGGAGGAACAGGAACTGACTTCATCTGCAGTAGTGTGGAGAAAGATGAGTTCGAACCCAAGAGCACTTTCCATGAAAAAAGAAGCAGTGAAGGATGGCATGAATGGCAACCGGGAGATGGGCAGATTCACTGGAGACACAGGCTGAACTGTAACTGTTGGCTACGACTCGGTCTCAGGAGACCCAGGAAAAGAGCTGAAGAAGTCCTCCTGGGGTCAGAACAAACCTCAGATACCGACCTCGGGAAGCAGCTCTTCAAAGAAGCCAGAATTTGACTGGATCTGTACAAATCAGTCTGAAGCAATATATGCCCCAGGGCACTTTTGAAAACAGAGCAATTCCACTGGCACTGAACAGAGCTGAACAGCTGCAGGGGGGAGGGGGCAGTAACCAAAGAGCAGCCTGTCCACACACCACCCCAGAGTGAGAGTGCGCACACCCAGTGCAGGGCCCCCAGAAGGGCGGCAGCAGAGGCTTCACACTGGAGAGAGCAGGAGAGTGGGACTTCACGACACTAATCCAGCCAGTCATAAAACAAGTAATGCCCGAGGCCACCTGTCTCTACCACACTGCATTCTAATCTCCTGTTACATGTCTTTAACCTGCGAGCCCCATAAAGACAGGGGAGCCCAGGTACAGCTCTGCAGACCCTGCCATGAATCTGTTCATCCCTTCCCAATCACTCCAAGCGGCTTCCTCAACAGTTCCACTGCCTTCCCAGTCACTGAGGACTTACTACCCACCAGCCACCCTGGCTTCTGCACTGACCCCTCGGGTCTAGTCACCAAGGCCTACTGACTACAATCAACAATTCTTGTCCTGCTGGCCACTCCTAGTCATTCTCACCACCTTAGCCACACTCCAGACTGGTGTCCCTGTCTTTAGTTTCTACTGTTTCAAATAACGCTCTGAATGCTCATAAAACACTTCGCACACAGCACTGCAATCTAACTTACGATGCGCCCCCATTCCCACAGTCAGCTGCATTTCCAGCCCTGTGTGACGGCTCCTATCTACACACCCAAAGGTCTGTCTCTTGCTTGCATAGGGCTGGGCGCTCCCCGAGGGCAGGTGCCTTCTCTCATTTACCTTTGTCTCAGCATAGCTGAGCCGCCGGAGTAGGCACTCCCGTGTTTACTGAGCTGCATTCAATTTATGAACCAAAGAGAGTTCCTTCGTTCTGCCTGCACCACTGCTCACGTCCTACCCTTTTATTTATTCCTCTCTCGTTTAAAGGCCTAACGCAAGTACATGCATCATGTTTTATTGATCAAAAAACCACAGGAGTAATAGCGACACTGAAGAAAGCAAGCTACTTGACTGCCAGCAGCTACCTAACACGTTGACATGCAACTCCCCAGCCAGCGTCCAGGCTTTACCTTCATCTGTGCCAGCTGCTGCTGCTGCTGCTGCTGCTGCAGCCTCCGCAGAGCCTCCTGCTGCTGCTGCCGCTGGCGCATCAGCTCCTTGTGCCGCTGGAGCTCCAGCTCCTTCCTCTTCCGCTCTTCCTCCTCATGCCGGAGTCTAGCTGCCTCCTCCTCCATTCGCAGCCGGTTCTCCTCTATTCGACGCTGGGCTTCTTCTTCTTCCCGGGCCCATTTTGCAGCCTCCTCTTCCTTTCCAGAAGGAAAAATAAAGGAGAATATATATAAACTTCAATTGTGTGTTGTTTTTTCAAATTTGAATCACTATTGAAGGGACAGAGAAAGGCAAAACTTTGTTGATGATGATATGAGGTAGAGATAAATTTTCTTTTATAATATATTTACAGTAGCCATCAAGGCCTGCCATGCTTTAGGATAAAACTGTCATTGATTTGCTAATTTCTACATAAAAAGAATGTCACTTTGAACATGTGTGGTAAGCACTGATCCCTAGGGGACCACCGCCAACACCAGGAAAGTCTCCCAGAAACTGTCCCTACTCAGAGGCACAAGGCTGCCAGGGCCTGCAGGGATACTCATTACTGAGAAAGCCTCAGCCAGGGCTGGAACCAAAGCAACGTTACCAGATCACTTTATTTAGTCCATGGCTCACACCCCTGGAGGCCCACGGGTCCCTCGGAGGAACTCTCCTCAACCCACCCTCCACCTCTCTGGCTGCCTGTCATGGCAGACTGGCACAGCTAGACTAGAATTAGTGCTTATTGTTGCACGATGTTGTGACTATATTGAACAGCACTGAATTGTACATTTCAACTTTTTAAATTCTCACCTGAGGACATGCACACTGATTTTAGAGAGAAGGGAAGGCAGGTTGAGAGAAGGGGAAGAAATATCAGTACGAGAGAGAAACATCAATCGGTTGCCTTTCGTACACACCCCAACCAGGAACTGAATCCAGACCTAGGCAGATCGAAAATGGAACCTGCAACCTTTCAGTTTATGGAACATTGCATCAACCAACTGAACTGAGCCACACCGGCCAGGGTCTGAATTGTACACGTTAAAAGAGTGAACGGGAGAGTACCCTCAGGCAAAAGCTGTCACCTTGCAGATCTCATAATTGGTTTTTTAAGGGTATGTCTTCTTCACATTTCTCACTGATGGTCTGGTTTTGTTTCTTTCGCTTTTTTGGTATTTTCTCCAGCTTTTATAATTACATGTGGGACAGTTATTACAAAAGTAAGGGCTAGTGTCTCTTGGTAATTTAGGACTCTTTTGGTCATTTACAGCAACCTGAAAAAGACAGGCTCTCCCAACACTTCCTCCGTCTCTAATTCTCAGCTTCAAAGGGCAATGAGGAGAGTAAACCATCGGGCCACCTGCTTGCGTAACAGTTCTTCCTGCTTCCGCCTCTCCTCCTCTTCCCTCCTCCTCTCCTCCAGTCTCCTGAGGGCTTCCTCCTGCTGCTGCCTTTCTTCCTCTTCTCGCTGTCGTCTTAACGCAATCTCCTGCTCCCTTTGCCGTCGCAGGGCCTCCTCCTATGTTAAAACAAGGGGTGTGTGTGGGTACGTGGGAGGGAGAGAGACTCTGGGTCTCAACTGCTACATCACATCATAATTTGAAAAGGAACAGGCTATATGCCAATAAGACTCTGTTAACAGTAAAAAGTACGCGGAATTAAAAGTATGTATGTAAGCTGAGTAGACACAATAAGAGTTAAAATAATTTGTATTTAAAATATAGACAGCGCTATACTGCGAAGTCTACCCTGGTTTCCACATTAGCTACATTTACTGATTACCCCTAGAAAGGCCACATTGGGACTCAGGCTTTGTTTTCTCCACTGGTACCATTGGCCCTATTTTTAAATCAGCTGATAACCTAAGGTGTAGACAGGCCACATCAACACAGCTTCCAAAATATCTGATGAGGTAGAAATGAGCTCTCCAGTCAGAAGAACCGAGTAAAGCTGTGTGTCCCAGAATAAAAGTCCCCCAGACACTAAGTACACAGAAAAGGGTCCTGTTGCCAAAATAATTTAGGAAATACTGAGCATCGCAGAATTCAACAGACTCCTTAGCGCAAGACCTGTTAGGGCCCTGACATACTAATGGGTGGCAGTGTGGCTCTAAGAAGTATCAGCAGTCCTGATCCTGGTGTAGACCTTTCATTTTTCACAGAGTAACCCCTGTGGCGGACGCGGAGCAGGAAATGTGGGGCGAAGGCTAGACTCTGGGGCTGTTACAAAGACGGGTCTTTCCATTGGGACCTTTCAAAATCCCAGCAGAAAAAGTCCCAAGGACATACCCACCACCCGCCAAAATACTAATGGCCAAAATTCATTAAAAACTTCAACATCACTGATGACAAATACTTCTGGAAAAGACTCAGTTACTTCTGAAATCTAATTGGTTTATAAAACCCTAGGAAATATGCAAACGAAATCAATTCCAATGTTTCACCAGCACTGAAGACTATTCCTCCAATGGGTGTTAATGGACAAGACACTCTCCGTGAAACGGAGGTGAGTCTTCTGAGGTCCCAATCCCAATCCTGCTGCCAACCGTGGATAAACCATCTCAGGGAGAACAACGGCTCGTGAGACGATGGGGAGTGAGCGGGCTACCCCGAAGCCCCCCTTTGGCATGAACCCTGTGGTCAGAGTTCTCAGAGGCGGGGTACCTGTTTCCTTCGGGCAAGCTCTTCTTCCTCCAGCCTTTTCCTTTCTTCCTCCTGCTGTCTCCGAAGGATTTCCTCCTGCTGTCTCCGGAGTTCTTCTTGCCTCTTTCGCTCTTCCTCTTCCCGTTTCGCTCTCATTTCTGCTTCCCGTCTCTCCTGCTCTAGCTGCGATTACAAGAGAGTACTCTTAGAAACTTGTGGCCACGCACAGGAGCACCCCAGCCTCCATGACCAGCACTGTGGGGAGGACCTGGAATGCACTCAGTCACCTCCACCGCAAGTGGCCGATGAACCCCACTCTGGAAGAGCTCTCAGCTCTAACCCGTCCCAGTATTCACAACCATTTCATGCTCTTCTAACTGAATGCACTCTCACCCCACTTCTCCCTACCTCCCTGCTCTAAGCTGCCACTGCACCACATTTCCTAGAGGCAGAAGAGAAAGCAGCCGTGAGGAAGAGGAACACCAGAATCTGGGGGCGCTGGGAGTGGCTATTCCTTTGCTCATTCCCACAAAAAGATCTTCTGATCAGAAATCTAACAACATGACTACAGTATTACAACAGCAATTCTGTAAAGCCAGTTGTGTGAAAAATTGTATAATCCCTTAAAATTTGAAGACAAACCACTTGACAAATTCTATCATTTGTAGTTCCAAAATACCAGGCAAATCCCGCACCTAGTCTCCAGTACCACTGCCACGAGCACAGCTGAGGCCTTTGTTTTCTCACCCATGTTCCTATGAGTGTCTTGTCCGGTTCCCCAGAATAATCCAGTCGTGCCCACATTCCCCAACTCCACATCTAACCTCTACCAAGAAAAATCACACCTGGGCTTGCATTTACACTACCCCTCACCCAGAAAGTGGACCCCCGCTTTTAACTCGGCGTGAACGGATGGCTGCTCAGCACTGGCCTGCCCCCCTCCCTGAGTGCCCTCTCGCGTCCTTTACTCCTCACTTGCACCGAGGACGCAGGCCAGACCAAAGCCCTGAGCTGTTACCCCCACCAGTATGTTCTCCTGCATTTCTGAATCTTTACACGTGTTGTTTCCTTCAGCTGCAATTTAAATTTTACTTCTTCCTAATCTGTCAACCCAAAGCCCCTCTTCAACTGGGTTAAATCCTACTGTCCTTCAAGTGAAAATTAACTTTGATACTACTGTCCACAGAAAGTGCCGCCAATTCCTGATTTCCATCTCTCCAACTAGGCAGCCAGCCCACGTGCTTTCTTGTCCTACTTGTCTGTATGTCATCCCCCACGCCCCAACACATACACGTGTGTGACTGTAAGCTCCCACATTTCATCACCTACGTGTTCCCAGCACAAAGGACTGAGGGACTAGAACACGTTCAAACATTGTTTGAATTATGGTCTCTCTTCTCTGAAGACAGACCCCGACCATGAACCCTTTCTACACTGGGTACTCTATGGAGACTGTCGCAACCTCAGAGGAGAAGACTGTGTTAAGTATAAAATAGGAACAAGTCTCTTGGAGGCATAAGAACTGAGAAATCCTTCAGTGACACCAAGTGCTGGCAGACGTCCTCGTCTGTCAAGCACTAAAACCAGAACTCAAGGCTCCAGTTCCTGCAGAGGACTGGAATGGAACGCGGGCCCTGATGTGAACGCCGGGCTTCTCGGCTGTGTGCCTAGGGACACTAGGAAATGTAAACATACACCACTACAAAGATTCCAGGTGGCGACTCAAGCTGCAGATCAAGGGTCTGATAAGCCACGTAGTGGGTATTTTCTTATGGTCTTAGTATGTGTTAACAAGTGTTTCTACCATAAACAATGTAACTAAAATACACACATGACCATGATCATTAATGTATCAGCCAACCATTTTTAATTTAATTTGATTTCACTTAAACTTGGAGTTTTAATTCTGTTCAAGGTCTCTTTAGGGATATATTCATAGAATATGAATGTGCCTATACCAGCTAAGTAGCAGTAAACTAACGAGGGGAGGGGGGAAGTATAGCTAGCTAGAGATCCAGACATCAACAACCAGATGCCTATGTGCCCTACAGCTGGAAAGGATGCGTGGCTAGGGAAGAATGACTTTCAGACCTTTGCAGCTTTGGCCTTCTCCATCTGCTGAAGCTGCTCCAGGGCAGGTCCTGGAGTCGTTGTATCCAGGGGAAGATCCCATACGCTCCCACCTTCCCAAACTGTAAGACAACAATGGAAAAAAGTGAGGGATGTCAGAGCTCACACCCACAGTCATACATCCACGAGCATAACAAAGACAGCTGTCTATCTTCCCCAAATGAGCTCCATCGTATATGTCTGGTCTGTTCCGAAGTCACCTGAACTGCCCGTGGGCTCTAATTTACATGATTATCCTTGGACACACCTAGAGAGAAAGTAAGTACCAGACATTTATTGAGGAACTAGTCTCACCCTCCAAAAACCCTGTAAGATACCTGTTCACATCCTCCATTTTTACGCATGAACAAGCTAAGGGTCAGAGGTGATTCTGTCACATTCCCAAAGACGTGGGGCAAGCACGTGGCCATGCTAGGACTTAAACCCTAGCCACTGCATCAGACCCCAAAGTCCACGGTGTTTCCAGTAGCCTCACCAGCTCTCACTGCACCAAGTGGGGAATGGGACTGAGAGGCATAGCTGTGAAACCAGAGAAAACGCAGCAGTTGCACAATGCTGTGAATGTATTAAATGCCACCCAACTGTTCACTTAAAAATGATTCGCTCTGTTATTTGAATTTTACTTCGATAAAAGGGAGAGAGAGAAAAAAGAAAGAAGTGCACTGGAGCTGAGGGGGCCTCTGGAAAGGCTGAACGGGTCTCACAAAGGACACTGGGTCCTGCCAACCTGAGATGGTCAGATGCAGAAGTCAACAAACAGGAAAAGGCTTTTGAGTCTGTTTTCCTGTTGCCAGCAAGGTTTGCTGACACTATTTTTCTGCATTCTCTACTGGCTATATTCCTATTCCAGTCTATCTATGGACTATACATTACAGTCTATAAAAGCCATGGAGTTTTTATACAGAACCCTGGCTGCATCAGCACAACAAAAGAAACTGTTTAATAAAGCACTTACAATCTCCCCCAAACCAGAGAATAGTCTATAAATGGCTACCAAGAAAAAATACAATGTGAGAAGTTGATGAGGGAGGATAACCAGTCCTTCTCCTCCCACAGTCCCCAAGGTCAACCTTAGTCAGAGAACTATAGCCTGAATAGCTCAATGGCCCTAAGAAAAATCCATCTGCCCTGGCTGGTGTGGCTCAGTGGATTGAGTGCCAGCCTGTGAACCAAGAAGTCGCCAGTCTGATTCACAGTCTGGGCACATGCCTGGGTTGTGGGCCAGGTCCCCAACTGGGAGCGAGTGAGAGGCAACTGACCAATGTATCTCTTATACACTGCTGTTTGTATCCTTCTCTCTAAAAGTAAACAAATAAAATCTTAAAAGTGTACAATTCAGCAATTAAAAAAAAATTCCATCAATGCGCATGGTTCCTGAGCATTTTTAACACACACACTGTAACCTCTTACAAGGGCTGTCCGTGGTTCAAACCACCCACTTCTGCAGGTGTCAGACCTTCAGAAGCAAGTGCTCCACCAACAGAGACTTTTTAAAAACCCCAGCCCCAAATGTTCTAATATAATGGAAAAAAAATTAGAGAATGAGGTAAGATGTTCACTTCAAAGCAGGCTTTTTTTCTTCCCAAAATTTCTGAGTAGCTGCAGGGTGAGGCTGTATGTCACCCTAGACTCAGAGAAATAGACCATCATTACTTATGTTTTTGCCAAATGTATTTTTCCACACTGGACCTTTCCACGCTGGACACAGCAACATAAAAAAAGAGAGGCTGACTTCAAATTCAAGAAATTTATCTATTAAATAACTTCTAGCAAATCCGTAGTGGTCTGTTTTCAGGACTGTCCACCCTCTGCTGGGGTCTGTTTTTGTCGAAGGGCCAGTTTAAGTCCGCACCTGCAGGCTGTGCGGCTGCTGGCTGCGGCTCCCAGATGGACCCAGTGTCTGGCACCGACACGGATCTAGTCACTGAGGAAATGACGTTCTGATCAGATAGTCTGCAAAAGGAAAGTAACAAAAAATTGACTTCTTTCTGCCATTTGCAAAAGTAAAGAGGAACTTTTAGAATATCTGTAGGTTTTCCCCGTCACTTGGCTAGAAAAAGCTCCACTGTTTTAACTGAGCTATAGCAATGCCAAAGCATTTAAGAGAGGAGCAGAGAGGCGCAATAATCCCACTCTGAGCTCTTGAAAGTATTGGCAAACACTGACTTCCAAATATGAAGACCCAGATGTTCTGGGTCTTAAAAAATCTGGAACATCTCCATAAAGAGATGCACGTTACAAAGAAAAAACCCCATGGACTAAGTCGAAAGGTCTGCATTTTAGCTCGTAGCCTTCAGAGTCCTGGTTTGCCCATCTGTAAAATGGAGACATTACCATCTAGCAGGATGGATTATGGCTCAAAAGAGAAATGTAAACGCTTCTAGTTAAACTGGACAATACAGTTTTTAAGAGCAGTGACTGATACCTTTGCAAAAAATAAAATAAATATTACCCTGCCTGATAATCTGAAATAGCAGATATTAAACACTTCTAGTATAATTTTCTTTCCCTCTGAGCTACTTTAATAGCTTTTGGCTTCTGGAAAATTATAACGGTGTGTGGCATTGTTAATATTTTCTTGAGATAGCTAGCACATGCGAAAAGGAGATTAAACTTCTAGACCACAACTTTTTTGATTGCTGGTTCCCCAAGACTACATTGGTTCTTAAGTGTTACTCTTTGGTTATCATTCCAAATTTATCCTCTGAGTAAAAAGACCAAATAAATATTTTACCTCCAGCCTAATTATTTTTTAAAACTTACTGTTTTTACACACAACACCAGTTTTCTGTTGCGTGTGGGTATTTTTGATACCTGAGTTCATACACACAATATTTCCTCTCTTATCTCTCTCTCGCTCTCCTTCTCCCTCTCTCTCTCTCTCTCTCTCACACACACACACACACACACACACACACACACTCTTCTGAGGCATCATGGAATGACCACCAACCTCATCTTCAGCGCCTGGAATTGCTGCAGAAGGAGTGTCAACTGCTGCTGCTGCTGGGAAGACAGGGCTGCTTTCTGCTGCTGAGCCAAAACCTGTGCATACTGTTGTCTTCAGAAAGTAAAATAAAATGTCACCTGTCTATTCACACTGACAAGGAGGGATGTGGTTCAATCCACCATTCCCCCCCAACAGCACTGGAAATAGCTATCAAATATATTTTTATAATTTTTCATGAGAATAATAGCCACACATACTTCATTCTATAAATAACTGAACCTATAAATGACATGCTTCTGAAAAGGAAAAAAATTGCAAAATATCAAGTATTGGCAAATTCCTTCAAGATAATAGCCTTATATCAGAAAACAAGTTAAACCTCAAACAGATTCAACCGTGACTGGTGTGGCTCCGTGGACTGAACACCAGCTGTGAACTGAGGGGCTGCTGGGCTGATGCCTGGGCTGAGGGCCTGGCGCCCAGTTGGGAGCGCGCCAGAAGCAGCCAAGAGGCAGCCACTCGATGATGTTTCTCTACCTTTCTCCCTCCCTTCCCCTCTAATAAGAAATATTTTAAAAGGATTTAAATAGCTGTTTCTACATGAAGCACCCTTTGCAAAAATAAAATCACCTACATAAAAATTATCCAATTTGTTTCAGCTTAGAAAATTTTAGGTTTGATTATCTTCCACTAAATCAGAGGTACGTAATTTTTTTCTGTAAAGAGCCAGACACTGAATGTTTTTGGCCTTGCAGACCATATGCTCAATCCTGCCACCTTTGTCCAAAAAGGAGCCACAGACAATATACAAACGAGTATGGCTGCGGGCCAGTAAAACTCTGCTTATAACAATAGGTGGCAGGCTGCCACCCTCTGCCCAGATGACAGCCAACGTTACTTCTTCTACAAAAGGGAACACACAACCTCAGAGATTCTGCCATCACTCCAAACTGCTTCTAACAGTACAAACGTCACTTCTTTCCTATCCTCTCGTCCATGTTTTCCCTCTGCAGCATTCCAAGTCGAGCCATGTACGAGGCACTTAGTTCTCAAAATGTCCACTGATTCTTGCTTAGGAGCTAAAGCGCTTAGAAAATTAAGTTATGTGTCATCTTCTGCAAATTTCTGGTATGTAAGAAAGCCAAACTTAATGATAACACGCCACTAGCTAGGTGACTGAAGTATCCTAAACTTTTCGTTTTCCGCTATAGAAGGTGAAGCTTGTGCGCAGATGACACCAAAAGGCCCTTCTGGTGCTGCAGCAACCCCCCCCCCCATTACCGCTCTTACTGTATTAAGAACTGCTGGTACTGGAGGTGCTGCATCTGGTATAAGGCCGTGAGTTCCTGCTGCCTGGTCAGTCGTTCCTGGTCCAGCTCTCCCTGGGAGTGAAGAGATGGGGCAAGAAGCACCCTTGAATACACTGCAAAGGGCCTAAAAGCCATTTAGTACATATATCTGAAAGCAAAATGAATCTCGGACCTTCACTTCCCACTTCATCTTTACAACCAAAATGATGAACTATAAAAACCTCAGGCATCTGTAAAAACTAAACAGTGCCATCTGGTGGAATACAGTGTGTCTGCATTATGTGAGATGTCCTAGGGCAGAGGCAGGGTCCTCCTGCAGCTGCCTCCTCTCTCCCCTCCTGTCCTTCAAAGTGGATGCTGTACTCCAGTTACTCCTGTGACTAAAAAGTGTGTACTTCTCCAAATATCAGAAGTAATTTATAAATTTTTAAATCATTAAAAATAAAAGAAATGGGGCAAACAGAAAGGACTAAACTCATCTAAAGGTTAAAAGAAATGTCATGGTGGGAATTCAAAATGGCTCGTGACAAACATAGGGGACCAATTTATAAGTGTGTCGTAAGATGATGAGAAATTTTTAATTAAACAGAAAACTGTTAACTCCCAACCCAAAATTAGGTTTTTCTACTGCCATTAATAAGTTTAAAAAAATAAGCTGTAATAAAGCCCTGGTTTTTTCAACTTGTATTTCAAAGAATGTGGCAGAAACTGAAATCTGAAAAGCAGAAAGTGGGGAATGCTGACAGTGTGAAATGACGAAGACACAGTAGTCCCCCATCCACAGTTGGACTTTCCGCAGTTTCAGTGACCTGTGGTCAGCTGTGGACCACAAATATTAAATAAAAAGTTCCAGAAGTAAACAATTCCTAAGTTTTAAACTGTGCACCACTCTAAGCAGTATGCTGCAATCTCACACCGTGCCCCTCCCTCCCGCCCGGGACCCGGATCGCCCCGCGGCCCTGCGCGCCCACGCTGCAGCTGCCGCCCTCCAGCCAGTCACTCGGCAGTGTCCTAGCTATCAGAGCAGTTGGGGGGCCATCTTTACATACATTTTATTACAGTATATTGTTACAGCTTTCTATTTGATTATTAGGTACTGTTGCTAATCTCTTACTGTGTCTAATTTATAAATTAAGCTTTATTATCAGTGTGTATGTATAGGAAAAAAACAATAGTATATAGGATTTGGTATTTTCTAAAGTTTTAGGCATCCACTGGGGGTCTTGGAATGTATCCCCTGCAGATGAGGAGGGCCTACTGTGAGAGTGTAAGGGTAGCACAGACCAGAGAGGCAAATCATTAGTAAATGTTTATATCTTTATCGTACACAAATTATAGTTTGGAATAAAACATCTGATATACAATTTCTTGGGCTAGAAATCATCTGAAATTCAGGGACATTTTTCTCATTAACTACTGAAGCTAGATAGAACCTACAATAAGGTAATTTAAATTTCTACATGAAAACAGGTTTCGAGGTGTACTCATCATCAAGGTGAATTCTCTTATCAGTGGTATTTTGGGCAAAGGCAACAGCGGGCAGGAAGCAAAGCTTCCAAGGCTTTTCTCCTTAGGCGAGTCTGACTGAGGCTCAGCCCTACAGCTGGAAGTCAAGAGACGGACTGGAGAAAGTATACTAAGCTCCAAGTAAGGGACCTTCAGCTCTGAAACGCACAAAATAAAAAAACTCCTCCCATTTTCAGAGAAGGGAAATAATGCTCAAACTTGGTATACAACTTAAATTTACATAAAGTAATACACAGTATAATATTCTTTGGCTTTACAACAACAAAAATGTTAAGAAATAATTCTCTTCAGCCAGAAATATTCATTGCTCTCCAAACTACAGGTGGTCTCAACCTATTGGTAAATTTGGAAATCAATTACTGGGTCAAGATCAGCATGTATATATTTAAAGAAAAGAACAGAAAATATGTGCGTGACAAAATGTTTTGTGAAACATTTCACATATACACACACACAGAAAAAGTCTCATAAAACTCAGTTTTCTGTTTGTTTGTTTTTTTTACTAGGAGCCGTGGTCAAAAAAGTTGGACAGGCGCTATTTTTGTCGATGGACTCCCCTGACCTCGGAGGCTGTATCTTATTCAGCCTCATCTCTTTAGAAGCAATCCCAACGCCTGGCACGGGTCCTCACACCTATAGCTGGCCAGTGTCCACACTCAAGATTTTTGACTATGGCTGCTTGTGACCACAGCCAGCAACCAGACACTCCAACCTGGAGAAGGGAAAGGAAGGCGCAGCTCCGCAGCCCTCCTAGAGGAACTCCATGGGAGAGGCTCAGGAGCAGCTGCAAGGGAGTACAATTGCAGGGCCACTATACAAGGGGGAGGGAGTTACATTATGATCCAGTTTTAGTTACAATACCAGTAACTAACGTTAAAAAAAAAAGTCTTTAAAATACATTCCAAAGCACTGAGAACTTCTTTATTAGGAACATTCACTTGAAGGTAAACCTCAAATTTAGGAATTGTATGAATCAGAAAGCAAGAAGCAACTGGAGGGGAAGGAAGGAGAATGTGCATTCTTACTAGAAGCAACAAAGAACTCGAAGTCAACTGTTGAACCACAGAAGACTGAGGTAAAAGCTCTGAAATGAGCACAGAAGGCAAGGAGCCAGAACATGCGGGACCTGGTAGGTGGGCCAGGCTAAGATGTTCTTCCTTCTATACCTGCTGGAAAGCTACTGGAGAGAGAGGAGAAAGGAGAAGGGGTGGGGGGTGGGGGAAGTGTGTGCGTGTGTGTGCGTGGAAATGGGCATAGGCATTTGAGTTTTGAAAAGATGGTTATAGATAGGTATGCAGTCTTCAATTACAGTGAAGACTTTCCACTGCCTTTCAATTACTTTCAAACAAATACAGTTTTTCCCCACTAGATGCAACATGTGGTTTGTTTTTACAAAGAGAAGCAAGTGCTTCTGAGTCTAACGTGTTCTAGATGAGCTGAAGGTACTTACCATATGAGGCGGTGGTGCTGGACCAGGAGAGAAGGGAACCCGTCCCCACATTTTCATGATATCACCAAGAGGCTGAAAGCTTTCATCACACGCTCTCTTCACCAATAAAGACATAGTAAAATAGCCCGCCTGAAACCATTCTGCCATCTCCTGATTGTTGAAAGGACCTATGACACCAATTAAAACAGAAGGGCAATAAGAATCCTTTAAGGCTAAAGAGGAAAAAGTATTTTCTGGGTTTGCTCCTCATTCAGAGGGAACAACTTGTTCCAGATGGCATCTGTCAAATAATCTGTAAGATAGCCCTGGCTGGTGTAGCTCAGTGGATTGAGTGCCGGCCTGTAAACCAAAGGGCTGCCAGTTCGATTCCCAGTCAGGGCACGTGCCTGGGTTGCAGGCCAGGACCCTAGTAGGGGGCACACAAGAGGCAACCACACCCTGGTATTTCTCTCCCTCTCTTTCCCCCTCCCTTCCTCTCTAAGAATAAATAAATAAATTATTTTAAAAAGCAATAATTTGTAAGATAACCTAATTCCTCTCCAAGGGTGATGAACAGGCTTCTAACTAATAAAAATACAATAAAAGATTTTGAAATAATCTGCATGTCTTCACATCCCAAATTCTCAGCAGTGCTTTAATTATTTTAAGGAGCACAACTGTGTCCAACTCATTAAATCTCTACAATTCATTTGTGAGAAAAGTAAATAAAACTGAAAGGAGTGTGTTCAAGTTTGTACCACTTAATTATAACTATTCTGGATGTTCTACAGTAAGAAATAATCAAATACTGTATACAAAAAACCCTAATATACTACTCTGCTCCATGATCATTAGTTCATTCATTCAGCAAATATTTACTGAACACCAATTATGTAAGTCCAGGCGGTGGGAATACAGCAGTAAACGAAACAAAGTCCTGGGTTTCCACTTCCAGGAAGATACACTAGATGCATTTTTTTTCTGCCTCTCCTGCTAAATACAACCTAAAACCCTAAATAATATGTACAACACAAACAAAAGAGGACTCTGAAAGGTGGAGTGAAGAAGGCAAACTGACAAGGGTGTTGGGTTTTCATTCGCCTCATATATCCCAGGACTTGGCAACAAGAAACAGGGCCCAGTAACACAATTAAAAGCATCACCCAATTATATGTGGTCTACAAGAAAGTTATTTCAAATACACGAATAGAGAAAGATATATCATGCACACATTAATCAAAAGAAAGTTGGAGTGGCTATATTAATATGTGACAAACTAGATGTCAAAGCAAAGAAAATTACAGAGACACGGACATTACGTGATAATAAAGGGTCAAACCACGCAGCCCTCATGGGAGCGCGAGCACCGAACAACAAAGCTGTGAACTGCGCGAAGCAGAACCTGGTGGGGAGACACAGAGAAGCCACACGTGCGGATGCAGACCAGACACCTCTCAACAACCAACAGGACGGCCAGACAGAAGACCAGCGAGATTGCACGACTCCACACCACCACTAACCGAGAGGCTCTACCTGACAGTCTGTTCCAAAGACAGTAAACCACACGTTCAGTAACCAAAGAACATACAGCAAAATAAACTGTATTCTGGGCCATAAATTCCAGTGAAGTTTTTAAACATTACAACCATCTATAGTGTGTTCCTCAACCACAACAGAATCAAACCAGAAATAATATACAGAAAGGTAACAGGAAAACACTTGGAAACTAAACAACACTTCTAAATAATCCATGGGTAAAAGTGGAAGTCTCAAGGAAAATAACAAATACAAAAAAAAAAAAAAACAAAAACAACACTGAACTAAATAAAAATATGTATATCCAATTTTGTGGTACACAGTTAAAGAAGTGCTGAAAGAGAAATTTGTAATATTAAATGCTTACATTAAAAAAGAGGAAAAGCGGCCCTGGCTGGTGTAGCTCAGTGGATTGAGGGCAGGCCTGAGAACCAAACAACCGCAGTTCAATTCCCCATCAGGGCACATGCCTGGGTTGCAGGCCAGTTCCCAGCAGGGGGTGCAGGAGAGGCAATCACACATGGATATTTCTCTCCCTCTCTCCTTCCCTTCCCCTCTAAACATAAATAAAATCTTTAAAAAAAAAAAAGAGGAAAAGCCTCAAACTAATAATATGAGCTTTCACCTCAAGAGACTGAAAAAAGAGCAAAATACCCCCTAAGACTCAGAAGTAAAGAAATCATAAAGAGCAGAAATCAGTAAAACTGAAAAGAAAAATAGCAGTTACAATCAGTGGAACACAGCCGATTCTTTGAAAAGATCAGTAACATTAGCAAACCTCTAGCAAGACTGACAGAGAAAAAGAGAACTGAACAAATTACAGTATGAGGATTAAAACAGAGGCTATCACTACAGAACCTACAGACATCAAAACAATAGTGATAATAAGAGAATAAAAGAATACTCTAAACATAAAAAGTTGACATTAGATATATGGACCAACTCATCAGAAAACATAAACTATCTCATTTCACCCATTTCATCCAATTAAAATAGATAATTTAAATAGTCCTGTAACAATTAAGGATACTGAATTTGTAAATTCTTAGATTCTTGAAAAAGTCTCCAGACAGTTTCCCTGGAGAATTCTGTCAAACTTTTCAAGAAGCATTAACACCAATTCTAAACAATCTTTTCCAAAAAACAGAAGAGGACATAATTCTCCATTCCCTTTATGATGCTAATATTACACTGATACCAAAACCAGAAAATGAGAAAAAAAAACCCCAAAAAACAAAAACACAACCTACAAAGCAACATCTCTTATTAACACAGATTAAAAATCCTTGACAAAGTATTATCAAATAGGATTGAGCAATACATAAAAAGAGTACACATCATGACCAAACAAGGTTTACTCCAAGGATGCAAAATGGATTTAATCAATGCAATCTACTGTATTAACCATCTAAGAAAGAAAAATCACATGATCAGTCAACGGATATTAAAAAAAAGCATTTGACAAAATCCAACACCAAATCATGATAGGAACTGCCAAAAATGCTGGGTACTTCAACTTCAACTTGACAGTATCTATGAACACCCAGCAGCTGACACTGCACCTAATTATTATAGACCGAACGTGCTGCCCCTGAGATAGAAACACAGGAGAAACAGGGCCAGTATGCCTGCTCTCACCCCTCTCACCAACAGTGTTGGAATATATGGTACAATAGTGCAACACAAGTAAAAGGCATATGAATTAGAAATGAAAAATAGCCCTGGCTGGTGTAGCTCAGTGGATTGAGCGCGGGCCTGCGAACCAAACAACCGCAGTTCGATTCCAGCCAGGGTGCATGCCTGGGTCGCAGGCCAGTTCCCAGCAGGGGATGCACAAGAGGCAACCATACATTGATATTTCTCTCCCTTTCTTCTTCCCTTCCCCTCTAAAGATAAATAAATAAAGTCTTAAAAAAAGAAAAAAAATTGTCCTTATTTGCAGATGACAAATGTCTACTTAGAAAATCCTATGGAATCTAACGAGAGTAAAAATATAACAGGACTCGTGAACTAGTGCAGCAAGGTCACAGAGTAAAGATAAACATCCAAAATTCGATTCTATTTAGGAGCAATGAAAACAGACCCTGAAATATTATAAAATTTATAATTGCTCCCCAAAAATCAAATACTGAGGTATAAATCTAATATAACATGTACAAAATCTATGCTGAAAACTACAGAGCTGATAAAAGAAATCAAATATCAAAATAAATCGAGGGACATAGCAAATTCATCGATCAGAAGACTCAACATGGAAAAGATGCTGATTCTCTTCTAGACAGTATAGAGATTTAATATAATTCCTATTAAAATCTCAGCAAGATTTTTGGTAAATACAGACAAGATTACTCTGAAATTTATGTGAAAAGGCAACGGAACTAGACAAGCTAAAAACGTCGAAAAATAAACCGGGAGCAATCTGTCTACCCAATTTCAAGACTTACGCAGCTACAGTAATCAAGGCGGTGGTGTTGCAGAGAGAGAAACACAGAGATTACTGGAACACAGTAAGTGAACCCAGAAATGGACCAACGCAAATATGCTCAAGGGCATTTTCACAAAGTTGCAAAAGCTGTCAAAGGAGGAAAGACAACCTTTTCAATAAAAATATAAATTGGGGGAAGTTTTGAAAAAAAATCTTGGGACCCGAACTAGGCAAAGGCAAAGGGTTCTTAGACTTAATACCAAAACCACACACAATCCATTAATAAAACTAATCAATGGACATCATTAAAATTTAATACTTTTGCTCTGCAAAAGGCTGTTGAGAAGAAAGCGAAAGGCTGTTGAGGATAAAGATACTGATTGGGAGAAAGCATTTGCAACCCACGTATCTAACAAAGGACTAGTGTCTAGACGATATAAAGAATTCTCAAAAATAAAACAATCCAATTAGAACATGGGTAAAAAACACGAAGAGCGCTGGCTGGTGTAGCTCAGTGAATTGAGTGAAGGCCTGCGAACCAAACGGTCGGTGGTTCGATTCCCAGTCAGGGCACGTGCCTGGGATGCAGGCCAGGTCCCCAGTGGGGGCTGCTCGAGAGGCAACCATGCATTGATGTTTCTCTCCCTCTCTTTCTCCTTCTCTTCCCCTTTCTCTAAAAATAAATAAATACAATCTTAAAAAAAATGAAGAGACATTTTAATGAAGAGATAAATAGGCGAAAGACACATTAAAAGGTGTTCAACAGCTTTAGCCATCAGAAAAACGCAATTAAAAACTACTATGAGATATGACACACTTGTCAGAATGGCAAAATTAAAAATAGCAACAAAATCACAAAATCTGGTAATGGGTGTAGAAAATTGGATCATTAACAGATCGCTGGTGGGAATATAAAACAGTATAGTCCTTCTGGAAACCAGTTTAGTGACTTTCTTTAAAAAACTAAACATATAATCACCATATAACCCAGCAATTGTACTTGTAAACATATTTACCTCAGAAGACTGAAACTATGTTCACATAAAAACCTATCCATACATGTTTAATAGCTTTATTATAACAGCCAGAATGTGAGAACACACCAGATACTGTTTATGAGTGAAGTTAAGCCACGATCTGTATCATGAAACACTGCATTAAAATAAACAAACGACTGATACATGAAACGACCTGAATGAATCATTAGCCCCAAAATAACATACTGTATGATTCAATTCAAAGAACATTCTTTAAGTATTCAGGCTATTCTCCTGAATTTTTTTTCTTGTATTGATTCTAGAGAGAGGAGAAGGGGAAAGGGAGAGAAATGTCAACAGGTTGCTTCCTGCACACGTCCCAACTGGGGACCGAATCCGCAACCCAGGCAGGTGCCCTGACCTGGAATGACGCCAGTGCCAAGATGACGCCCCACGGAGCCACAGCAGCCAGGGCCACATAATGACAAAATACAGAAATGGGGAACAGATCAGTGGTTGCCAGGAGTTAAGGAAGAAGAGGAGGGGGAGTGGACGGGAGGGGAATGACTGGTCTACAAAAGGGCAGCACGAGGGACCCCTGTTGAGATGGAACCACTCTGAATCTTGACCATGTCAATCTCCTGGCTGTGACATACCGGACGACAATTTTGCAAGAGTTATCCCTGGAGGAAACTGGGTAAAGGGTATGCGGAATCTGTATCATTTCTAACGAGTGCATGTGAAGCAACAATTATTCTCTAAGTAAACCTAATTAAAACCCTTTATGTACTTTAATTAAAACGCTGCTCTTATGTACTTCACATTTTATAGATCACGAACGAATACACACAGTGTCAGGCAGACACAGACGCTAGGAAGAACAACGAAGCAGGTCAGGACGCCGAGAGAGGAAAAGGAGTCATCGCATCGGAGAGGTCACTTGGTGAAACACTGTCATGAAACTGAAACTGAGACGTTCAACAACCAATTTCAGGTTAGCAGCAAAGATTTTGAAAGTAGAAATGAAGAATCAACAAATGACCTCTCCCCATTCTAATTTAACTTATGTGCCATACAAATGTTTTAGGAAATTAATTTATAGCATGGCAGTAACTCTTTTCAGGCATCTTTGATAGTTTTTTTTTTTTTAATCATTTGTATCAACTCCACGTTAGCAAAACATTAAAGCCCCTTTTCCAAGACTGCTGCCATCGCCTGCCTATGGAAAGAAGACTGAGGTACAGGGGAAGCGAGTATACCAGCGCAGCCGAGCAGCTGGGATGCCAGAATGAGGGGGGTCTTAGGAATCTTGTTTACATCACTATCATATCAGCATGATATTGTACCCTATATTCAAATTCTTCTCATTGGAGTCCCCGCCCCACACTGAACCTGTACAGTGATATGGGAGGAGCCTATAAAAACGCCTTCGATGTATATATAAAGCCTATAGCACTGACTCTTTTGCCCGACTATGAAAATTAACACCAATTTCCACTTACAGAACCTGGAGGCAACGACAGACACGTCTGCCCTTGGAGCAGAACAGAACAGCCTACCTTGAATTTCTCCCTGAGGGTCTTTGTAATACCACTTCTGCATGGCTTCGTGCATCGAGGGAACCGAGACTCCCTTGGCTCTGTGCTCTTGCAGTTTTGACGCCAGTCTCTCATCATCCAGTGCGCTGTCTTGGAGATAAGCCACCATCTTCTCAGCTTGCTAAGAGAAAAACAAAAAATGGACACATATGATCCTAAATTAACACTTGTACACAGAAATATGCCTGCCTTTTGGGGACTATTTGATCTGTGAAAGACATGCAAGGAACACAGCAGGCGATGATTTAATTTTCCCAACAACGCCATGGAACAGGCACCACCCCCATGTTACAGAGCGATGGAAATTATTAAGCAAACTGAACTAAAATTACAATGCAAACTAGTATGGATCAAAGCCCAGGCTTCTAATCAACAAACTAGTAAGAGTACTTTTTAAAATCGATAAGCCATTGGTCAATCCTAAATTGTATGAACTAACCCTGTAAAAGCATGTGTAGTAACAGAACAAAAGGCTCAATGAATACAATTACCAATAAAATTTTTTGCAAGCTGTACTAAGACACTGCCCCCTTCCTTCCTTTATTCAGCATTTCTCACCCTGAAGAGAATTTCTTCTTTAGAAAACAAGCTATCATTTACTTTGCACATAAACAACGGTATATACAATCTTAGGGAAATCTGGAACGTGAATAAGATGCTAATATCCTGGGAGTTTGACTGTCTTCCCCGTTATACTTTAGGCAAACTACACACACACACAGCACCTATCCACAGCTGCTTGTTTTAGCCATTTTTGGCATTCCATTAATTTCCAGAGAAAAAAGAAAAAAGAAAAGCAAACAGCTAAAGGCAACCTCAGAAGAGCAAAAAATAACCTGACATAATAACTACTACATAGCAGAAACTTACAAGCATGAACTGATTTAAAAGACAATTACTCATACAAATAAATATTAGACATACAAACAACTTTTCCAGTACATAAAATCTGGAGCACAAATGTCCTGTGTTTGAATATTATTTAATGCTTTCCAATTTTTATGGCAGTTTGAGAGGATAAAAAAGAATTACATGATTTTTACCTGCTCCAAATGTTTGAGGCCCTCTTCGTCATCCGGCTCCGCGGAGACACTGCCCATGCCAGGAGCACCCGCGCCCGGCGCTTCAACTGGCCGGAGGGCAGGACTGGGACTGGGAAGAGGAGATGGGAGTATGAGGAGGGGAGAGGCTGTGTCTGAAGGAATCTGAGACAGGGGCTGCTGGACGTCAGAAACCATTTCTAGAAGGGAAAAAGATGGGAGACAGATGAAAACCCTCTCAACACGGGGAGCCTCATGAGGGAGAAGCCTGTACTGTCAAGCTGAGCAGCCTGCTGACTGGGCTGGGCAGAAATGAGAGCTGTGTCACAAGCACTGCGGCCACTTCTGGAGGAGGACGGGACTTCTCCCCAGTGACAGAAGTACCTCCGCAGAGTGGCAAAATGGAAGGACTAGCAGGTTTCCAGAAGGGCCTTCTGCAGTGCCTGCCCGCGTCACTAGAGCATCTACCCTACAGTCGCGTGTCTACCTCGTGAAGACAAACGGAGTCAGCCTCACCCCTTCTTCGCACCGCGTCTCTGAAGCACAGAGAGCGTTAACAAAGCACTGCAGACCTCCGGGACGGCGCAGCTCATCACCAGGGCCTTGACTGAAAATGTCTGTATGTACTTATCTGGATGAGTACTTTTCAAGTCATGATTAATAAAAATAATACAGTGCATTTTGCAGGATAATGAGGAACTCTTGGAGTCTACCTGTACAGTGCAGGTTCTTCTCCATGAGAATAAAGACTGAAAAGAGGTTCTGTATTGGTTCCTATTTCTAACTTCCCACTATGCATCCTCCTAAGAAGGAAAGGGGGGCAAACTAATTAGATACAATCGCAGTTTCCCTTTGAAACCTCATCTGTTCAAATACAGACAGCTTCTCTAAATTCCTGTTCCTCTCACTTCCTCTCACACCAAACTTTTTAAAACAACAGTCTATACAAGCTGTGACCACTTCACCACCATCCACACACCTGCTACACTGTGCCTTCCACTCCCACCCACCAGTAAAGCTTTTCTCCCAAAGATAAGCAGTGACCTCAAGTCCCCAAATCCAATACTGTCCTCATCCTCCAACCTGAGGTAGCACCTGACGTTACCTACCCTTTTCCAACCTGGAAACATTCTCCTTCCTTCATTTTCCTGCACTCTATACTTGCCTCTGAAGATTTTTTTCTGGCTCCTCTTACCTATCTAAAAATCGGAATCACCCAAGGTTCTGTTCTCAGTCTACTTTTCTTTTCACCCCTAACAAGTGCATGTAAATGTTACATTTTCATTCGTTCCCTGGCATGCAAACGTGACATTTTCATTAGCTCTCTGGCCCCAACCTCTTCTCATCTTTAGTCCCTTACTCGCAACAGCTCTCTGGCCATCTCTACCTAATTTCTCATCAATGCCTCAGAACCAGTTTTCAAGACGGACTCTGCTCTCTCCCCTTCCCCATGTGCTCCTCAGCTTCTACTCTTTCTCCACTAATGGCAGCGTGACCTTCTCCAGGCACTTTACTCACCTCTGACTCTTCCCTTTCCTTCGTTCTGATACGCAAGCAACGACTGTGTCCTGTCAGTTTCCACTCTGACATCCCATCTGCCACCACCTCCCTTTACATGTGCACTGCCTCCATCACAATGACTACTTGGGAGCCCAGCAGGCCACATGCACCAAGCTGTCATCACAACAACCCACCCTACATACAGGGGTCAAATCTACATTCCAACCATGCTTCCCACCATTCTCCTTTCACACCTCATGCTTCATCTAAATAAAAACAGAAGCTGATTCCTGCCCATGCCCGATCAGTCCCACCTGCTCACTTCAGCTTCCCCTGCTGCCTAGTACCAGAACGCCCTCTCCCAATCCATCCAGCTACTCACCTCCACATTATACTTATCATTCCAAGACAAACTCAAAGACACTTACTTCCTGAAATACTCCAGGAGTCTGCCAATCATAAATTCACAGTTCCTTTTAGCCTCAGACTACTGATATACACAAGCTTTATCCCCTAAATCCAGAGTTTTAATCTTTAATGCACATCTATCTCAAAAATACACATGTATTTTGAGATAGCTTTCTCAAAAACACACATTTTGATCCCATCCTAAAATTTCAAAATGTACTAGTCTCATAGTACCTGATAAACACAGCAGAGATTCAAGTACTTGCTGAATTCATTCATTCAGCTTTGTTCTAGACACTAAAAAGAAAAAAAAATCCTTGGTTCAAGACCTCAAAATATTAGTTGATTGGGCAAAAAAGATAAACAGACCTTTATAGTATTACAACACTATTTTAGAAATGCTATTTAAGGAACAAGACACCTAACCTAGCTTGGGAACGTGGGGTGGGAGAGAGTGTAAGGTGCCGAGAACACAGTGTGCCAACAAGACACAAAGGCAAGAGAACCAGGCACATTTCAGGACCAGCCAGACTGTGAGGCTGGGGGAGAGAACGAAGGGGAGAGAGACTGGTGCTGCATCTGCACGGAGGGAGGCAGAAGCCCAATCCCGCGAGGTATCACAGGCCGTGTTAAAAGGTGTCAATTTTTATGGTGAATGAATCAACCCTTCAACACCAGGCCTTACAATGTCATTTTTTAATATGTATAAGAAACATGGAAATAAACATTGACATTGCCTACTATGGTGTGTGAGCAGTTTAAAATCAATACAGCAGCACTGGAGGAGATACACTTTAAGCTTCTAGTACAGCCAAGGTAATGGGAAGTCCACAGATTCATCCACGTTCTTTGTGGATGCCTCTTTAGAACAATGGCATTTTGGTGTGTCCTCTGGGCACAGAAAGGAAGGAACACGTCTGCTATGAAAATCAAACTACTGCAGAGGACCACAGACCCAGTCTGCCTGACTGGCCCTAGGCTGGGTAAGTCCTAACACCCTAGAAGTGAGACTCCTGAGCCCCACCTTGCTGCCTCTGCCTCTGTTCTGTTGAATTCTGGGACGGACACACATACGGGAAGCACAGTTTGACCAGGTTCACCAGTAAAATAACCTTTTCTAATGATGCCCCTAGAGGCAGATCTAGGGGGTGCAAACAGAAGCCCATCTTATCAGTCAGTGGTCACAGCCCCAGCAGAACCCCGCTTTAGCCTGAAGACTCTCCTAGATACATACCTTCCCCTCTGCCGGGCACTTTGGTTGGCAAACTATCTTCCATTCTACTCTCTTCTTCAGCTTTTTCCATTTGCTCAGTTTTAGGCTCCTCTTTCCTCTCAAACTGCGGTGTTTCTTGAGGCAGATGGTCTGAAGGAGTACCTGGTCTAGCAGATGATGTTAAGGTTTGAGGTGTTTCCTCACTAGCTTCTGTAACATGAAGTAATCTTTAATTAACAATTTAGGAAAATTTTGGTTCGACAGAAAAAAAGGCAAAGACAAAATTGCACCGTACCAACTCCTATTCTATCCATCTTTTCTCCCTCTTTCTTATTTGTCTTATCAGGTTCTTTGGCTTCTTCATTATGGCTACACTCCGAGTCAGAGCACCCCTCCCCTTCCTCCACAGGCCGGAAGTCCATCTCCTGCTCTTCTGGAATAGGCTCTTTCTGTACTTTCTGTAGAGGAAAAAAGCCACAGGTTAACAGCAGTTTGGATTTGGTAGGTCAGTGCCTGTCACGATGTCTACAATCAGCTTCTTACCTTTAGAGAGAGGAATGCTCCCGAAGAGTCGAACGTGCCCATTTCCTCCTCAGCATCCTCTAAGCACCACTCGGGCAAGCTGTCCCTGTCATCATCGATGCTGCCACTGCCCGTGCGCACCCTTCGGTAGCCCCGTTCATCATCCCGATCTCGAAAATCAAACTCAAACCTTCGCCGCCTTTCCATGTGCTCCCGCCAGCCTGCAGAACGAGGGCCATCTGGGGTCAGGAGGAGGACACAGACCTTAGAAAAGCTTTGTGACGGCATTGGAAAAAGAAAATGATGGACAGGATATAAAGGAGAAAACTACGACGGAAAGCAAATTCAAATGGAGCAAGCAACCCATCACCCAGAAAACCAGCCCAATTACATGAAGCTCGGAGGCTGGCCCATGTATACCACTGCAGTGGTTATCTTCATTAAGTACTGAGCCACAACAGACTCTAAAGCTTCTAAGCACACACTGAAAACAAGTCACTTGTAAAGGGCACTTTATTCAAAGTACATACTGTGAATAAGCTTTAGGCATCTAACTGAAACGCTGACTAGCCCACTCCTGGCCCAGACTTGGCCCTTAGGGCTACCTTTCCATACTGAAGTCGGCGCCTTCCTTCTGGCAGGTCTTCAAAGCATTTTCTTTCTTCTTCTGAAAATACCATTCTTTACGGATAAGACCAGCTCCCTGTGTCACTTTACATCAGAATCATAATGCCTAACTGCTAAGAGCAAGATCCCATTTGTGATTCTGATTCCCAGAAAGTCATGGAATTACAGTACTGAGAGATGTCAGGGATTCTACATGGCCCATTAGCCTAATTTTATAACTTAAACAAAACTTCGGACAAAAGTAACTTGCAAATGGCAAAGTAGAACTAGAACTCAATTCTGCACCCTCTACTGCTTCTCCCACAGTAACAAGCTTATTACTTCCCTTCCTGCTCTCCCCTAGGGAGTTATTTCCGTATAACGCCCCAGGGACATTCCTAAATCCTCCCCAGCGTGCCATTACACCCGCTGTCCGGCAGAAGGAGACTGCCTAAGATTAGAAGATCCTAGGTTAAAGTACTTTTTTCTAAAAAAGAACTGGAAACTTGGTAAAATCTGAGAAGCCACAGTCTAAGAGAATTAATTAAAAAAAGAGAGAGAGACAGGTTTTAACATAGTAGATTTTTCTATCCTTGACTGCTTTCTCTGTGGGAGGTACACAAAAAAATTAGACCAAAGCAAAGTATTCTTACTACTGAGGCCCAATTTGCTAAAACTAGCAATCTAAAATTTAAACCGAAAACCAAAGGGTAAAATGTTAAAATGCCAAATACAGGTAGCATCTTATAAGCCACTCATAAAACGGTAAGGAAAACATTATTTCCACATCTCCCACCCTTAGCACTTACAACAACAAAACACTATTTACTACCGTTTATGAAAACAAAGGAATTTTATGCCCAGATTTGTTGAACATAAACCTTGAGTCACTGCTCAAAAGTATTCATGATCAGCCCTGGCTGGTATAGCTCATGGATTGAGCACAGACCTGCGAACCAAACAACTGCGGTTCGATTCCCAGTCAGGACATACCTAGCCTGCAGGCCAGTTCCCAGCAGGGAATGCACAAGAGGCAACCATACATAGATATTTCTCTCCCTCTCTCCTTCCCTTCCTCTCTAAAAATAAATAAATAAAATCTTTTTAAAAATATTTTTAAAAAAGTATTCATGATCAAATGCTGAACCCCAGAGTGCTCTGTCTACAGTCATTTCTAAACTGCCTGTAAAGGCATCTAACCTTCTGGGCGGCTCCCTCGTGCTGAGTGCCGTCAGCTCAGCTCCCAGAGCGGGTGCTTAGCAGTCCTAACGCCCTCCTCTCTAGACATGCCCAGCTACGCACCCTACTTTAACAGAACTAGATTCCATATTTTTGTTGTCTTACCAACAGTAAAAAAAAAATTTATTCATGAAAGTAAATGTGTAAGATAAGACACAGCTACAGCTTATTAAAATTTACCACTGCTTTAGAGACCTTACATTAGAACTAGTTTGATACTATTTTCAAAAGATAAAGTCAGTCAAAATCATTATATTTAAAATTGTAATCAAATCCTAATAAAAGATTAATTGAAATCTAAGAAATGTTAAGAGTAACTTAAAAACAACTGATCAAATCAGAACCAACTTTTAATATCCAGGGTTGAAAGGGTAGATGGCATTCCTTTTTTTAAAGATTTTATTTATTTATTTTTTGGAGAGAGGGGAAGGGAGGGAGAGAGGGAGAGAAACATCGATGTGTGGTTGCCTCTCGAACACCCCCTACCGGGGACCTGGCCCGCAACCCAGGCATGTGCCCTGACTGGGAACTGAACCAGCGACCCTTTGGTTTGGAGGTCAGCACTCAATCCACTGAGCCACACCAGCCAAGGAGACAGTATACATTTTTTTAAATGCATATTTACAGTGTTGTTCAGCTCCATATATCTCTATATGCCCTAAACTATCTTTTAAAACATGTATAAATAAAAAAAATTTGAAAAATTATCAAATTGATGGCAAAACTGACATGGAAGTCAAATATTAGGAGAGAGACTTAGAAAAAGACAATATATATCCAAAATCTAAGTTGTTGGTTGAGGAGGTTTGATGGTAGAATATAACACTAAAATTACTTTGTTCAACTCCCTTTAAGAGAATCAACATCAGACATTTGGGCTTAGAAACACTGTTCATCTTCCAAAACATTCACCTTGTTTGTTTTTGATCAGCTGGAATTTTTCTTCTCGCTCGGCCCAGAGCCTGTCCATTCTCACTGAATGCTTGTTGGGAACACAGTCTACAAACCCTCTGCTTACAGGCAAGCTCAGCACAAAATGCCATTATGCCTTGAAGAGAACGATAACATCTGGTTGCCCAGGAGACAGATTGATGGGAATTGCCTAGAAAACTGTGATGTAAACAATGCCCACTAGCGACAGAAGACTCGCCCAAGAGGGTTTTAACGAAGAGCTGGGGCAAAGCATCCTAACTTTATCCAAAGACTGATTTCAAAAGTTTCTACCTCTAAATGGCTGTTAGAATGTTTAATCTGAACAAGGCTGGTGGCTTTGGTACTAACTTTATTTTAAAAAGTAAATGAAAATAGTTTACATTATTACAATGCCCTCTATTAAAGGTAAGCTCCCTTGGCATACGGTTGATAGATAAAATGTTACACACACTAAATTCAAAAGACATGCACACGCTCCTTGTATGCTTCAGTTCTGCATGACCCCTGATCCAAACTACAGTGGCATCTGATTATCATGAGGCGTGGAATCAGCACTTTGGCAGGGGATGAACTTCGACACAAAGCGCCAGTGTCTTCAGTTGCCAGCATATCTAATGTCAGGGAAGAACAGCTGGAAGCATTCTTAAAGAGTCAAACAGAGGAACTTACAAAACCACTAATCGCTACTATTCTCTCTCCTTTCTTAAACTTAGAGGTACAAAAGAATGAACTTGTGATTATGTTTTTGACCTGGGTTAAAGTTTATTCTTCAAAGAAGCATTAATCACATTTTCAGGACAAAAAAAAATGGAAAGAATAAATCCTTTCTTATGCCAGGGGAAAAAACACATTTTAGGTGGACCGCATGTCCATAAATGAGCATGTAATTATACACTTATAAGTTTGAAAGCGTGATGAAAAAAGACTTTATAAGATTAGACAAAACCAAATGAAACCCTTCTTCCATTGTGCAGTCAAGGGCAGGCGCCTCCTGTGAAACCACACTATTTGCCCCAGAAATATAAAAGTGATTTTATCAGCTGAATAGGTCTGGAAATTTTTATGTTGAAATTTTTTGTAGTAATAACACTGAGTGTGATGACATAAATAATGACTCCACATTTAAAAGAAAACAACGGTTTATCTTTTCACTTATTCCCTAATGATTTCGACCAAAGCCTCAACAGAACCCTTACCGGGACTGTGAGGCCGCCACCTCTCTCCATCCCTTCGTGATCCGGCTAGTCGCCATCCTCCATCTTCATCTTCTCCGTTTTGTTCCTCTCTAAAAATACGCCAATTGTCGCTTTCTGATCGTATAAACTCATGCTTTCTTCCCACTGATGTTGGTCCAGCTTCCTCAAAATTTGGTCTTCCTGTAAATAAAAAAGAAGCATGAGCCTCAGCCAGGGAGGGATTTGAAAAGAGACTTGACTTCACAAATCCAGCTTTTCTGCAAATGTGTCCACTTCAGTGTTCAGGCAGTATAAGCAAACCACGGATATATGCACAGATTATTAGACATATTTCTTAAAGCACAATGTTCATAGACTGGGTATTTTTTAAACAAAAAAAGCATGCAATGAAGAGAGAACCAATTTCCTCCTACACAAGACCCACCTTTGTCTCTAGAAGTAACCCCCATCAGCGACTTCTCACAGAGCCTTCCCCAAACTGTCCATAGCCATACGTGTGCGTGCACACGCAGCTCCCTCCTCCCCACTCCCGCAGCATCCCCTCCAAATATCACACTCGTTTTGTAGGCCTGCTGTTTGCATTTAACCGTGTATCCTGGTAATCCTTCCTTAACCAGCCATAGTTCTTCTCTTAAGGCATACAATATTTTTAATCATACGCTATAACTTAATTTAATCAACTCTGACTGGTAGTTCTGCCCAAACAGGATATCTGTACATTTCAACTTCCCTTTTATTCCAAAAACAGATTGTGAACTCAAAAGTAGAGACTGTGAGCTATAAAATTTCATTTACTCTAACACCTAGTATATTAAAGGCAAACGGCAAATTGCTTTTGAACAGAATTCAAAGCTAAGCTACGTCTAACACCTGATGCTACATAACGGTGAAAGATAACCTGTAAACCAAATTGCTGCGTCCAAAGGACACCACAGTTCTAAGTTGTGCAAATTCTTTAGCCACCGTCCCGCGTGTGCTGCCAGGACCGCCTAGCCAAGCTGCTCCTTCCTGGCCCATAGAAACTGCGATAATAAATATTTGCTGTTTTCAGCCACTAAGTTTCAGTCACTAACTTGTTACATAGCCATAGATAATAAAAACTCATTTAAACTGACTTAATCTTTATAACAATTCTCAGTATTAGACATTGTTCCCGTTTTATAGCTGAGAATAGTGAGGCTCAAAAAGATAACCCATGAAAATTGTCCAGAGTCACGCACCGCTGCCTAAATGGCAGGACTCAAAAGTGCACCTTCTGGCCCCATTCAACACACACGCAGAGCACTGTAAATGCCGAGCTCTATGGATTCGAGTGCAGACATATTCTCTACATCCGCCTGTGTGTTCGAAGGGCTAGAAGACCTTGCAGGCTTCTCCTGCTCACAATTAAGAGAGGACGATCCATTTTATAAAGTACCACACTCATCACAGAACTTCATTTAAAAATGTAGTAGGGACACTTACAAAAAAGGAACAAATCTAAAACAAAGAAACCCCTAATGTGCATAAACTGACAAACGATGGGAGATGAACTGTAAACCCGTGTAACGGTTCAGTCACAAGTGTTTGCCCAGCACTGCACGATGATTTGGGAACACAGAGGCAATCACACTCACTTTCACCTCCTTTTGCATTAAGTCTTTGAAATTGTAACGGAGGTACCAAATAAGCAAAATCACCTTGATGGCAAAATGCTTAACTTATCATAAACTGAAATTGTAATTTTTTCTAACAAATAAACTACAAAAAAAAAAAAGTTACTAAGAATATTAGTAATCCCTCAATCTAGAAATAGAACTCTACCTGTGGTTAGCTTTTATGTAACTTTGTATTTTTACATAGTTGAAATCAGTATACCTAGTATCTTGTAATTATTCTACTTTCATCGATGACAGCAAATTCTTCTGTGATTAAACATCTTCCTAATAATACGAATGGGTACAGACAAGGTAAACCTTGCTGCCATAGCATAAGCTGCCAGATTATTTCCCCCAAAAAAGAGTCAAACCTTTTAACATTTACTACTTTATTAGTTGTAAAATGGTATACTAATTTGGCTCACATATGAATTTTTCATAACAAAGATATTTCCTATTGTTTACTGACTTTATTTCCCTGTAGGTGAATTGTTTGCATTTTTTTCTAAACTAACAGCTTCTTTACCTTTGTAACTGTCAGGTCCTACATACACTTCTCATATCAGTATCCAGGAATAAGAAAACTAAAGACAGAATAGGATAATAAAATAGGGAAATTACAGAAAAAAATTTTTGGCTTTCCTACTCACCATAAACTATTTCATAATTCTCAACCTGCTGGGAAACCGGCACCACATAACTTTTGAATAACTAACTACTTATGGTATTTCTTGTTCCAAATAGGATTTAAGAGAAATTTTTAAGATAAAGAAGAGGACAGTACCCCCCTCCCCTGCAAAAATCTTGGGAGTCACCAGACCTGATTGGCTCTAATTCTGATCGATACATCTTGACTGAAGAAGATCCAATCTCTAATTTGAAAATGGGTGTTGCATGCACATGCATTTCGGTGAAACCACCTGATTTTACATCAACACTATATAGTGCCCGTGCTACTTTAAAAATTCTATCACAAAGGAGTTCAGATTTTGTTACTAAATGCCTATTTCTACAAAATAATTCCTAAAAATTGCAGTGCACTTTTCTGGTGTACCATTTACTGCACAGGGAATGATGGAAATGGAAAGGTCTAGGTGACGACTTTTCCGGCAAACCAAGGAAAACCCGAGTACCAGCCCTGACATGCCTGCTCTGTGTGTAAATGCACGGTGGGTGGACTTCCGCCTTTAGGGATATCACTGTCGTTTTCATAAGGGAAGGGTAAAAAAGACTCAAAAACTGTTAAATGGATTCTAATTATGTCCTCCCACTACCTTTGAAAGAACTTATTGAAGTGTAACATTCTTATCAGAAAGTACACAAATCACTACTGTATAATTCAAAGAGTTTTCGTAAAGCAAATGTATCCACATAACTACCCCTTAAGACTTCTAAAAAGCAAGAGTATCATGAACCCTCAAAAGCCTTCACATCCTCTAAATCAGCTCTTCCCAAAGCAAGCCCTATTTTGATTTCAATCTCCAAAGATTAGTTTTGCCTGCTTTTAAACTTTTTTTTTTTATAAAAATGGAAGATTCACTTTTGTCTAGCTTCTTTCATTGGAAATTAAGGGAGATTCATCCACCTTGTTACAAACAGTAGCTTAGCTTGCTCTTTTGCAATAATGCACAGAACGATTTCATTGTATGAATAAATCACAAAATATTTCCCTTCTCTACTGCAGATTTAGGTTGTTCCTAGTTTTTTCTTGCTGTTATGAACTGTGCTGTAATGAACATTCTTGTTTGGATATGAAATTTGATGAGCATGTATGCATTCTGTTGGTACTTACCTAGAAGTGAAATTGCTATGTCATAGATATATTCAACTTCGGTAAATAGTAATATTTTCCCAGAGAAATAGTACTACTTTACCATTTTTTGCCTGTTTGTTTTACTCACACTCAGCCTTCCAATAAACATTAACATGAGCACCTCCTCTATGGACAAACTGAAGACACAGAACTGAAATATAAGGAGGAGACTTAGACACAGCACCTAGCCTCTGGTCCACAGTCCACAGACACACAGTAAATAAATGACTTAATACACTACAGTTGACAAAATACATCAATATATCTCATCTAACCCTCGCAGTAAACACAAGAGTTAAGTCAAACATCTGGTCTCTCCTGTTCCTGGGAGGAAAGGATGCCTGCAGGGAGTTCCCCCAGGTCACATAGCTGAGCAGTGAGCAAATCAGAAGTAGAACATAGGTGTTCAAACTCCTAATCCAGGGCCTGCTAACAAATTAAGCCCATCAGAGGCAACCAAAAATTCTAAAAAAGCTAGAGGAGGAAGAGAAAGATCTGGGATCTAAATTTACTGAGCTCTAAAAAGGAACTTAGGGACAGAGACTGACAACATCTCTAAAAGGGGAGATGAAAATAAATTTGTTAAATCTTCCAGCAGAAATGATATTAAATGTCAAAACCAACTTATTCAATATGAGAACTTTTCTCTAGAAATTACTTTGAGGAGGAAAAAATAATTTCAAGCACCATCTAACAAAATTTACTTTCCAATTACTACCAATGCTAAAATTTATACTATATGCAAAAACTGCTCTAAAACATTCAATCTTTTATAACCTAAATGATTAAAAGAGATTTGTATCTGTGTAAATGTGAGTGGGGAGTGAGGGTATTAAAGAGAACTTCACCTGTATAGTTTAAGTTAAAAAATACATACATTTATACAGGAACGGGCAGATGAAGGGCTGGAAAAAGACCTATACGTTACGACCACTACAACGGCTTTATTAACTCAGTGTTTTATGTTCTCACAACTATACGCCTACTTTTGGCCACCACTGTATATTACTGATATAATTTAAAATTAATGATAAATACGAAAGTCATTCGTGAGCTTCTTAGAAGATACTATCTAAAGTTACTTTCATGTCTAAAATATTCTAGGATTCCACAGTGACCAGAGCTACAATGAGTGAGGGACACCCACATGCCTTTAACACTTAAAACCAAAGTCTTCCTCCTTCTGTAACATTAGCACCAGGACAAAGTTGACCAACCAAGTATTTTAGTTGGCTTTTTAAAATCTTAACAGATTAACTTCTAACACGATGATTTAAAAGTTAATGCAACTGAATATATAATTGGAAAAAATGCCTGAACCCAGCACGTGTCTCTAACCCGGGGTCAGGAAGTGCGCATGGGTGTGAGCCCTTGCACCGAGAGCACGTCCGTGCCAGCATGCTGGTTCTCTTCAGGGAAAAAGACCTGAGGTTTCCATCAGTCTTAAAGATGTCTAGGACCTCCAAAAGGTAAGCACAAATTTAAAATGTATTTTTTCCTATTCACTATAACAAACAGGACCATTTTGTGAGCAAACCAGACTGTGTAATACATTTGTTCTTACATCACAGTAACTCAAGATGTATAAAAAATGCTAAAATACATAGGTCCTACATATCTAAAGTTTCCACAATGACAATAAATACTTGTTTCTGTCTTAAAGTATTAAGTCTGAATAGGATTCTTCCAAAAATAAACCAAACTTAAAATGCAGCGCTGGTCCTACTCTGGTCTAACTGAGCGGACTTCCTGCGGAGAAAGAGCAGTGAGAGGGCACCTGTGTGCGTGTCTGACACGCTGCCAAACACGGTGTTTACGGAAAACTTCAGATGGAGCTTGGAGGCGCTCAGCCAACACAATCTACAGCTGTGAGACTTGGAACTTACGAGTGCCCGAACTCCAAAAGCAAAAGTGGAATTATGGGACAGACTTTGAAGCTTGTTTATGTGCAAATTCTTCCAGCAAGTAATTTTGTATTGCTCTATGCAGGTATATATTCTCTGATCAACACTAAAAATATTTTCTAATGCCAGGGAAAAGGGTAAAAGGGAATCCCATCCATCCCCTCCCTGTGCCCACAATTACTTATAAACAAAACTTACGAAGGCTAGGTATAGTTTAAATTCTATATCCAGAGACTGAAACTTTTCTCCCATCCTAACCCCTGAGGGCAACAGTCTGCCCCATTGGTTAACGTGGGTCCAGAAAACAGACCAGCTCTGGCTGGCTGGGAGAAACAGGAGGGGCTGCAGCAAGCATTATCAGAGCCTCTTTGGAAAAGGCACAGGGTTTGAGTATGCCGCATCTCTCTGAAGTTCTCTTGCTCCGTCACCTGCTGGTACACACCCAGCCGGCGCCTGAAATCCCCGGGAAAGACTATCAGTAGGTGAGCCCGAATGCAGGGCTGAGAAGACACCAGGCACCTTCCAAAGAAAGCTAAGTGCACCATGTAAGAAAGAGCACTGGAAGGGGATCAGGCCGTGGGGGTGGAACAAAAAGGAAAAGGACTCCCGGACACCAACAGCGTTGTGACTGTGGGGTGCGGGTGTGTAAGGGGATAAATGGTAATGGGGGAAAATACAATTTTAAAAGGAAAAAGAAAGGAAGAACATTGGAGCCAGCGCTAAAGTTCTGAAGTTGGGAGATGATCCACGTACAAAGGCAGGACATCACACTCCCACCAAAGGTTTTGCTGTTTTCAAATACACGGCAGTACAGTTTTGTATTATGTACTAAATTACTTCAGCCAAAAAGAAAATCAAACACTTTCAGTTATAGAGAATTGAATTCAATAAATAACCTACCTGGTTTTGGCACCTTGCTTAATCGTTGTAATTTTGAATAAAAAAAAAATCAATGAACAGATAACTAGCATTTGTGTTCATTCACAGAGGAGATGTGTCAGAGGCATCTCCAACTGAAATCATTAATTCTGTTTAGACGGGAGGGCCTGTGTGTCTCAGAATGAAATTGGCATATCATCTGTTCCAAAATCAGTTTGATCTCAGCTAGCCTGGCAACTTCAACTAGAAATGGATTTAACTGCTCGGGCTATCATAATGAAAGTGCTATGCTCCTCGGTAGCACTCCAGAGCTGGTCTACATTATCCATACCATTAGCAATTTGAAGACAACAATTAGGAATCCATGAGTACAGACCATAGCAAGCTTTCAAATTATAGAACTCTAGAAATCAGATTTTCATATTTTCACTTGAGACATTTCTTGATGATCTTTTTGCCAAATCATTCTTGCCTCAATATATTCTGAAATGGAGTATATTATACAAAGAGGCTTCTAAGTTTGGTAAAATACTTTACTATCTTGCTTGCTATGTTTCTTCAAGACACAAGGAAGATAATACTTCAGTACTTCTGCTTTTTGAAAGGTAGTGTTACACTGTATTTACTCTGGCTTTTTCCCCACAAACAGAAAAATGGCAACTGACATATATTAAGTATAATTCCTACCAGCACAGGCAGGAACCAGCATCACATCCCAAGTCCCTCCTTTATGCTGTTACCTGCTCTAGTTCTGAAGGTCAAAGTTTCCAATGCTGTGTCTGCACTTGTATTGAAATGTTTGGCATTAATAAAACAAAGAAGGAATTAATATATTTTTTAATTGTAGGGGGCAGGGAAGGAATCTACAAAGGCGGATTTCACTTTCTAAGTAGCATTATATTGGTCTACATTAATAACTTTCCCAGCAGGCCTTCCATGACTTTACTTTGAATAATCGCAGCCTTTGTTCCTAAGATCCTCTTACTTGAGACATTTGATCAAAGTTTTAAGATCAGCAGCTAATGGACGTGGAGAGAAGTGTTGCTCGCTAAGGCATATTACACACAGTCATCTCACAGTTCATTGCAAGGTTGCTACAAGCTGGATCACACATGTTTTCCAGCCAAACACTATTTAGATATGAAGCTGAATTTCCTGAACCCTGAACACTTGATTGACTGCACGTCATCGTACCTCGGAGGGAAGCGGCTCCTCAACCGCACTGAAGCACGCCTTAAGACAATTCTTCAGTTTTTCACATACGTGTGTTTCTTAAAGTACAAGGTACCAAACAAGTTTATTCTTATTCAAAGTCTCTCTACACAGCCTTTAAAAGAGAGTCTGCCTCCTTGCGCCCCACCTCCAAAAGATTTCAGGTTAACTGAATTACCTGTATTACTAGTTCTACAATTAGTGACAGCCATTCTGATGAGATGGGATATGAAAAGAAAACTGGTAAAAATCAATTCATTAATTCACACCTACAAAGTCCTTATTCCAGGATATCATCCCCAAAGAAATGGAGGGAAAAAAAGATTAGTAAAGGAAATACCTTACACTTCAACATGCTATATAAGGAAAGACGGCTGAAAAGAAATCTTGCAGGGAATTTTATCCCTTTGAACTTTTAAATAAACTCTTAAGTAAGATTATGCAAACTTACTAAAGACCGGTCCAGATTAGAGGGAAAAAATGCAACCCTTCTCCAAGTCAGTTCTGGAGGCTTTCTCCAGAGTTGTTAAGGTTTGTGTTGGGTAAAGAAAGACCTCCTAACAAACCAGCATTCTTTTCCACATGATCAGAGCTAATTGGCCCCCCTGCAGACTAAGTGACCAATCACATCAGCTTCAGCTGAAACCAGCCCCCACAACATTATAAACAGAGGAATGTGAACTGTAAAACCAGTCCAAGAAGAGAACCTACGAACCAGACTTGTAGAGTAAAATTACCTCATCAAAAAGGCCAACTTTGAAAGTTTCCTCAAGACCTACCTGTGCATACGGGCTGACCCAGCAAAAAAAAAAAACCCCAATTGGTGAGTACATGAAATAATATTCATTCTTATTTCTTTCCTTAAAGGGGAACAGAGAGAGAAAATGACTGGCAAATAGGGACAGAGCTAGATATTGCCAACAGAGTTTTAAAACAAAGATAATTACCTGCAGGGTCGTACCTTAAGGTTCTTCATTCTTTTTCCTTAAATTTTAGAAATGGAATAACAGTCCCACTGAAAGCATTACTGAAAATTTTCTGCTTTTTTTATTGAATGTATACTAATTCTCTATTATAATATAGAAACGAGTAGAAGGGAAAAACCCTAAAAAAAGTCAGTAACTTTTAACAAAATGTACTGTTTTCTTTTGAAAGGGATGAAAGGACCCCAAATGAGCATACAAAACAAATTACAAAAAAAAAAATCTTTGTTTGTATCTTTTTAATCCACAAAAAAAGTGATGAGTATCCTAATTTTAAATTTTGTTTTAAGCATGGATTACTGAAATTAGATGCTTCTGCAAATAAGGATTAAAAGAATCTCTGAGCTTATGTAATACAGCCAGAACTCACACTGTTTGCCCTCATTATGGAGAGACAGGAGAGACAATGATTAAAACTCTATCTGATCTTCAAGTGTTTATACCAGATGTTGACAAATACACAGTAACGCTGTAATCATTTAACATTTGTTGTTATAGTCAGTATCTGAACTGTTCAGTGTGAACTGCGCTGCTCTATTACAACATGGCAGTAAGAGATGGTTTTTAGAGCTACAATCCAATGAGTAGAATGAATCCATTAGTGTGATGACGAATGAAGCAGCCAAACTATCATTTGTATAAAGTAGTTTCTTCCACCAAACAGTTTATAAATGGGCAAAATTTTACAGCCCACACACAGAGAGATACAAGCAAACCTTCCCAAGCTTTAAGTCTACTTTCTTTGGAGATCAGTTGATGAGAATCATATAAATACAAACCAAGATAAATACAGTAAAAACAAACAGAAACAAATTCACAGATATAGAGAACAAACTGATGGTTACCAGATGGGAGGCAGGTGGGGGAAATGGGCAAAAAAGGTGAAGGAGATTAAGAAGTACAAACGCCAGTGACAAAATTATTCATGCGGATATATTACAGCATAGGGAATATAGTCAATAATGTTGTAATAACAACATGTGGTAGGTGACAGATGGTTAAACCTATTGTGGTCCTCATGTCCTAAGGTTTAAAAACATCTGATCACCATGCTATACAACTGAAACTGTAATATCCTATGTCAACTTTAATTTAAAAAACCACACTTTTGTGCCTGCAGTGATATGAAAATTACTTGGAAATATAATAGCATAAACATAGTATCTACCCATCAGACACTTTTACTTATTTTTTATCCTCACACGAGGACATCTTCTCGTTGCTTTTAGAGAGAGAGGAAGGAGAGCAGAGGGGGGAGAGGTACAGGAAGAGGGGAGAACACTGATGCGAGCGAGAGACGTCGGCTTGGTTGCCTTCTCGTAGTGCTCGGACCGAGAATCAAATCCATGACCTTTCAGTCCACAGGATGATGCCCCAACCAAGCCACAATGGCCAGGGGCCCCATCAGGTACTTCTAAATTGGATGGAAAGGAAATCTACATATATCAGGCAACAATAATCTTTTAAACGTGATATAAGCAGACATAACATTGTATAGAAAAAAATCATACAGAAAATCTTCCAGTTGAGGAACATGGCAATAAGTTTACAAACGTGTAGGGTTTTAAGGTATCATTTAATTCCTTCTTCTCTTTCCTTTTTTGATATAAAGAAGCCTGGGAGGGGATTCGGTGGCTTGCCCACACTGACAAAGCTATGTGATCAGCAGAGCCAGAGCCTGGCCAGCTAGATTCCCCAGCGTGTCTTCCTTACACTAAACACACCAACCACATGAGTTCAAAGAAAGAAGTCATATAGGTGGGGATCAGAATCTTAACTTCTTTCAACTACTCCCCTTCCCAACACAATTTGAACAAGCTCTAGTAATGTTTTATACATAAAAAGATACTCCTTTGCTGTGCTGATATTAGCCTTTTAACTGAATTATTTAGCAGCAAGAGAAAAAGAATGAAATTGGTAAAGCCGAGAGCATGGGTGCTACAAGTAACAATCCTGAAAAGGAACAAATAATAATAATTAATTTTGTTAGCTATAGTTGTAGAGCAAGGCTGTCAAACTCATTTTCACCGGGGGGCCACTTCAGCCTTGCAGTTGCCTTCCAAGGGCGGAATATAATCTAGGACTGTACAAGTGTAACTACTCCTTTAACAGTTAAGTGAGAGCTCAGAGCTGCCACCGGGTAGAAACAAGGTGCCAGCCAGCTAAAACAAGGTCGGCCCACGGACCTTGTGTTTGCCACCTGTGGTGTAGAGAAAGACTACCTCCCAGGTAATGCATCTTAGAACTTAATGAAGCAGGTTGAAAATCAAAAATAATCATGTAGCTTTCCCCATGAAAATTACTGTGAAACAATAAGCAATCAGTGGTTCCTCGACTGAAATAAGCATTGGCGTGGAGGTCCCTGGTGTGCACTTCCACACAGGCAGGAGGAAATAATAAATGCCACGGACGGTACAGACCGTGTGTGGTTCACAGCCAACTCTTTTATTCGTACACCCTTCTTCCTTTTCAAGTGCCTACATGTCTTTTTTAAAATTATGATGATAGTATTGCATTTTAAAAATTATTTTCTCATCTGGCAAAATACAAATTTGGCAAGGCTATTTAAGAATTCATCTCTCCATATTTTGTTTTAATTTGGTCTGCGGAATCCTAGATTGACTATGTAATAATTCTGATTGTACTAATCTTCAAATCTTGCAAGATGTCTTCCTTAACTGAAAATCTATTTCTTACCTACAAATCATAGGTCTGAACCTAAGCAAGCATTCCTGAAGAACAAATGTTCTATAGTGGCTCTTGAACAAAATTTGTCAAATAAAACTGTGTTACTCATGAAGGCTAACCAGGGTCAAAGAAGCAATCTAGCATTAATTCTGAACCACAGACTCATCATAGGATTCACCAGTACTTACTACACCTTTGTGATCTTAGGAAATTCACTGTGCCTCAGTTTCATTATCCATAAAGTGGGCATAATAATGGTGCCTCTACTGTGGAAGGTAAAAGGAAAAAAACATTATTAATAACAGTAAAGCAATGCTTACTGAGGCTGCCCTGGCCAGGCACTGAGTTAATACATGTGAAGTATATGGTATGATTCCTGGCATATAACACATAATATATATTAACTAATACTACTGTTACTATCATAAGAGTCATGAGTTAACAATGGTTTAAAACAGACACTTGAGACAACTGGGAAAGAAGAGCATCTATTAAAGGTGCTAAAAATATCTGCTATCACAAATTATTTTGTGAATGCAATACCAATTATCTTGTGAAAGACTAGTTCACCAAACTCTCTAAACACCTTCCTGTAGAAAAAAAGAAAAATTTTTTACCAGCTGTGCAGCTAGCCAGACTTGGGTAATAATTCAAATAATCCAAAGCCTCTACTACCTTGTGTAAATTTCTTTTATCTGCCTGATCCTCTGTGACTTCATCTGAAAAAACGGGATAGTGTGTCTGTCTTGCTCTGATACTAGTTAGAGATAATGCAACATAAATGCACTTAGCACAGTGCCTGTGAATACTTTGCTGCTGTTGTTACTATTTCCAAGAGGACAGAGATCAGGTCTTGTAAACATTTAAAGAATCTAGCAAAATGAGTTATTCTTGTTAAGCATAGCAAATTACAAAACATTAATGGCTAGGTTACTAACTGTTTTGAGAGAGAGAGAAAGAGAAACACTGACTTGCTGTTCCACTGACTTATGTATTCATTGGTTGGTTCTTGTATGTGCCCTAACTGGGGACTGAATCTGCAACCTTGGCTTATTGGGACTATAACTAACTGAGCTAACCTGCCAGGGCCCTAAGTTTTTTTTAAGTTTATAATATGAAACTGAAATGGCCATCTAATCTAAATAAATTATCAATCATTCTAGTGTCTCATCAATAACTCAAATCTGAAAAAAAATGCAAGAGAACATCTCTAATATCACCAATAACAACAAATTAGCCTCATGACAAAAGAGAAAGTCCAGCTGGCCAATGTTCAATCCCAACAGCACAGGAAGGCAGTCTCCCAAGACACAGGCGGGGTCCCGCAAAGCCAAGCAACAAGCTGGCTCTCTACGCCCCAGCCCACTAATGCAGCACTGTCCTTCAAATGGCAGGACGGGATATGCCCTACTTCTAAGAGCATCTGCTTCTAAAGGAAGCAGCAAAGAAACGAGTTAATTATAACTGTTATTACTGAATTGTGGCAAAGGAGAGGCATTCAAGGAGCAAAGCAGCATTTTCCATTCAGTTCCTGGTAGTCTCTACAACAAGTCTCAAGACTCCTTTGTCATATGTGAGGATGGTCACACAGAAAACACCAAGTATTATTTCTACTCACTACACAGAGAAAAGGGTAATCACTGATTTAAAAAAAAAACTTTACAGTTAAAAACTAATTAATTACCTTTAAAAAATTGCCACTTGATATACTGATTATTTTAGCTCATCAACCTTGAATCTTTATCTTCCAGTTTATTTACTTTCAAAATTAATATTATCTAGGAATCTGTACCTTGCTTTTCTTATTTTGCCAAGAAAATAATTATCTACCCCACAATCTAATCAGCATCTAGAATATTTAAGAAGGGTTTGCAATCCATCAACCATGGAAGAAAAGAGTCCATGAAAAAGACCACCAAGTGACAAGAACAAATAAAGCCCAATGCTAAAACTTTCAACACGCAAACCAGAAAACACGTATTAGACTATGATGCTCTAAAAGCTTAGTCTTGTCCCATCACTAACTTTGGTGTCAAAACATTCAGTTTTAACACCACGCTTCCAAATGATTTCTGCTTATTTACATACTCCTTTTAATTATGAGTTTTCATAATCGTAAATCAGTAACCATGAAAAGTCTTTATTACACATAATGTTTAGTCAGGTCAATAAACACATGACTCCTGGACCTGTGCGAAAAGATACAGGGGTGTCAGTAAGCCATGAACCACAATCCCGACCCTCAGAAATTTTTACATATATTTGAAATGTTAAAATGCCAAACAATATTTTAACAGTCATTCTAGGAAACAATAAGTGATATCCCATGATTAGCTATCAAGTGAATGACTTAGAAAATGATGCCTTCTGTAAACAGAGAAGAGAGACAGACAGACTGGAAAAGCCTGTCCAACAGTCAGGAAAGCATTCCAAAGAAACTACAAAGTAAGTGAGGTCTCAGAATTTATTCACATTAACTGTAAATCTCTTGATTGCAGAGATTTACAGCCTGAGATGGATGGCAGTAACTGCAAAGTTATTGCTCCTCTCCTAACTCAGAGATACCGGAGGATGGTCACCAAGGATGGCCACAGCACGCTTCAGATGGATGGTGCACAAAGAGGTCTTGTGTATCTTCGCGATGCCTGGGGAATCCTGATGGACATGCGCTGGCGCTGGATGATGTTGGTCTTTTCTGCTTCTTTTGTTGTCCACTGGCTTGTCTTTGCAGTGCTCTGGTATGTGCTAGCTGAGATGAATGGTGATCTGGAACTAGATCATGACGTCCCGCCTGAAAACCACACTATCTGTGTCAAGTACATCACCAGTTTCACGGCGGCGTTCTCCTTCTCCCTGGAGACTCAACTCACCATTGGTTATGGCACCATGTTCCCCAGTGGTGACTGTCCGAGTGCAATCGCCCTACTTGCCATACAAATGCTCCTAGGCCTCATGCTGGAGGCTTTCATCACAGGTAATTGTTTTTGTTCTTTAAAAAAATTATGAATGTTTTGGAAAGGGTATGGTCAGTTATAAGCAACTGTGTTGTAAGAGCATTTCTTTGCATTATTTGCAGGTAACACCAGAGATTGAAAAAGAGAGTCTAAGAACAAATGATAGGAGACATGATAAGAAACATGACTCTGTACTTAAATTTTACCTATTGGAACTTCTTAAGAAAAAAGGATCATTATGACACTAACTTTTAGCAACATGTTAATGCAAAAAAAAAAAAGGAAAAAATTTTAAAAGGTCTAAAAGTATTTTTCAGAGAAGCTAAGTAGCTTGTTAAATGAATAAATATCAGCACATATTTTCATATTTTATGTAACAAAAGAATTTGATTTTTTTCACTCGGCTAGGATTTTTTTCCTGAGTTTACCTTTCAACATTTACTCAATACTAGCGAGCCCAGAGCACCAAAGTCAGCACTGTATGTACACACATATACGTTTACACATCCTTAGCAAAATACTGCCATAAAGATGATGAAATTTTACTTATAAAGCGGCAGCACACAAGTAGGGCTGATGTGTTTTACGTAACTGACATACACAAGTGCTCCACAACCTGCCACAAATCACAAAACTTCTACAACAAGAGTTCTTTCCCTGGATCCGTCATTAGATGAAATTTAGGGGATCTGTGGGCTTAGACAGGGAAAACATGCATCTTTTTTCACTAACTCTCAACTGAAAAGTGATGTTTCCTTTTATCATAAATGTAGGCAACAAAAAACAGCAGCATCAGCAACCCTCTAACTCTAACACGAACAGAAGTCACGCCTTCTCACGGCACACTGCACTTCAGCACCGCCCCACCGAACGCACCGCAACATTCTTTTCATGTGTTATTAGAGCGCATACAGTCCTATTAACACAATTTTAAAGAATATTCAACTGCATTTCAATACACTTGGTTTCCTTCTACGAATTTTATTTTTATGCATTAAAGCATAATTCCATAGACCTGCCTGCCAACAAGATCTGTGGCACAAAGCGGTTAAGAAGCCCTGACCCAGAGCTCCCGGGAACAAGAACGCACATGAAAGGTGCGCTGAGATCACTTTAGAGCCAGAGTCATCATCTTCAAAAAAAGCGCAGGGTGAGGCGTGGGGGAGTATGAACTTCAAAGTTGAACACTCTTCATTGTATCGACCCCGATGAAAAACTGGGGTTCTCCCCCACCCCAAATCATTCTACTTCGAATCTAATCTCTATTTAGGCATGTAGTCTGCTTGCGCCCAAACTGCATTTACTTTGTTACTTTTTTAAAAAATAGGGCCAGGATACAGAAAATAACTATTCTTTGACTTTAAAACATATTAGAGGATAAAGTTTTACATTTCTGTGTAACAACAAATTTTGCTTACCTACTTCTGAATTCATAATATTTAAATAAGAGTGTATGTACACTTCAATTCTTCAGGCAAATGAGACTACCCAAATTAACAAGTTCAATTCCTGATTCATTTCTAAAGCATGGTACCAAGAAATGTACAACTATCTGATGTACCTTCCTCATACAGAAAGAGTACTGACATGCAAAGTGTTTGTACTAAAACAACTTAATGGTTTCTACTTTAGGTGCCTTTGTGGCGAAGATTGCCCGGCCAAAAAATCGAGCGTTCTCAATTCGCTTCACTGACTTGGCAGTCGTGACTCATGTAGATGGCAAACCTAACCTCCTTTTCCAAGTGGCCAACACTCGACCTAGCCCTCTAACCAGTGTTCGGGTCTCAGCTATACTCTATCAGGAGAGAGAAAACGGAGAGCTCTACCAAACCAGTGTGGACTTCCACCTCGATGGCATCACTTCTGAGGAATGTCCCTTCTTTATCTTTCCACTAACCTACTACCACTCCATTACGCCTTCGAGTCCTCTGGCCACTCTGCTCCAGCATGAAAATCCTCCCCACTTTGAATTAGTTGTGTTCCTCTCAGCAATGCAAGAAGGCACTGGAGAAATATGCCAAAGGAGGACATCCTACCTACCCTCTGAGATCATGTTACACCACTGTTTTGCATCTCTGCTGACCCGAGGTTCCAAAGGTGAATATCAAATCAAGATGGAGAATTTTGACAAGACTATCCCTGAACTTCCCACTCCCCTGGTCTCTAAGAGCCCAAACAGGACTGACCTGGACATCCGCATCAATGGACGAAGCATTGACAATTTTCAGATCTCTGAAACAGGACTGACAGAGTAAGATGTATCCACAGCCCCCATTTTTTAATGTATTAAATATATCCAGCCACTTATACAGCTACTTTTCCTTCATCATATCTCCTGTTTTCTTTTTTCCCCCCAACACTGATTACATCTCTCTGATTACATCCATGCCTATGTCCATAAGAAATGGCTGAGCTAACAATACACATTCTGGAAATATAACATTCTACTTTACAGAGTTTGTATCTGTGGTTATCTGCTGAAATCAGTTCCTCTCAACATAGCAGAAATGCTGGTGAATTTATGAAGATGTGGTTTGAGACCAACAATGAAGGTAAAATGGACAATGAGAATTAACACAGCTGAACTCTAGGAAAATTAACCATAAATCTCTCATTTTCATCTGCAAGTTAAAGCAAGAGTTTAGTTTCAAACCTAGCTCCCTAGGTAGACAACGATTTCACAATATTTAGTGAACATCCTTTTAAAACTGTTATTTTTTCAAGACAACAAAGATCATTCCTTTGGTTCTTTATACTACACAACTGGGGTAAGTAATATCCCCTTAATTTTTAACAGCTAAGAACAATACTTCACAAGAAAAACAGCAAAGTACAGATTTATACATAACTTCAAAAGCATTTCAACACGACACCCAAACACATGTTCATGTATTTGTGGCAGAATGTGATCAGAGCAAATAAGAAAAGCTCCAGCCCAATGGAACCCATGGTAGTACTCTGGGCAAGGAGATACCAAGTTATATCTACACTGAAGCTACCCTACACAATAATCAAATAGTAATTTAAAATGTATCATCGACTGCTCATTAAATGGCTTGCAACCTAAGTAAAAACATTCCCTTCCTACCTACAAGCCATTTAATAGTACTAAAAAAAAATAGCTGTAAGTTATAAATGCAAATATATTTAAGTTTTTACAGATGTAAAGGTTTAGTTAGATGTAATTCAAGAAGGAAAAAAATCCCCAATAGATGAAGCAAAAAATAATTAGGCAATGAAATATTTTCAAACCCAAATTCCTGTTTCCAACTTCAAATAGTTTTTTCTATAAACACAAAATGAGTGTTTATTCACAGGAGGAGGTTGGACTACATGAATCTACTATTTCTTTCCAAATCCAGTATCTGCTGAAAATCCTGCTTTCTCCACTTCAATTTTTACTTTATGTATACTAAGAGGAACCCTTTCCTTTACACATCCAGTTTAAGACAGTTTAAGACTATCCTTTGTATACTTTTCATTTCAATAAAAAAGTAAAACTGTCCTCAAACACAAGAACCAAATAAGTCGCCCTGTCAATTTTCAATTGGATTTGTGGCTGCTCTTTTCTCCTGAAATTCCCTGCATTCAGGCTTCCACGGGAAAAGTGAAAGACTGACCCTCCCCTCTGATGGCCCACGCAGGACCCGTCGCCTGAAATAACACTGGCTGGGGAGAAGCAAGCCGCTGTGAGGAGCAGGGCACAGCAGCAATCATATTTTTCTACTCTTTGACCAAAAGGAAAAGAAATTAAGAAGAATTCTCGAGTTGTCTAAGACTGGTAATAGCAGAAGAATGTCAAGGACACAGAAACTCAATTACTGTGAACCTGCTTTTTGAAAGTCTTCTTACTTTAAGTACTAGCCGGACCAACAGGTATTTCTGACCCAAAACTGTTGTAACACATGCACAGCAGTAATTCTCATTTCTACGATAAAGTAACGAGATTCGCCTAACCTGTGAAAATAAAAGTTGTCTCAAGATTTACATGGCATGTTTTTTCCTAAGAGCTCTCTGTCCCTTCCACAGATCACAGTCCAACGGTTAAGTGAAGCGGCCCAAACTGACACCAGCGCAGGAGTGAGCAAGCCCTGGGGTCTAAGCCGCCTCACACATGCAGCGCGTTCTGCACGCAAGTACACTGTTCACATGCTAACTTCACACTGACAAGTAGATGTGACTTCGCCCTGCACACACCCCCAAACACTCTCTGTTGGTATGCTAATGCTATTTATAAAATATTTCAAAAACAGACAACTAAGAAATGCAATAAGAACTTTTTGCTGGGGCAGCAATTTTCAACCTTTCTCATCTCATGGCACACATAAACTAATTACCAAAATTCTGCAGCACACCAAAAAGTACTTTTTTTTGCTGATCTGACCCAAAAAATAGGTATAATTTTGATTCATTCACACAAATGGCTACTGTTGTGTTGACTGTTATCATTTTTTTGTTTGACAATCTGAGGGAAAAGAGGTCAGTGCCTCTGACTAAATAGTCAGGTACTGTAGGTTTTAAAAACCCTTGCAGCATGCCCTGGCTGGTGTGGCTCAGTTGGTTGGCACGTCATCCCATAAACTATAAGGTCGCAGGTTTGGTTCCCAGTCAGGGCACATGCTTAGGAGGCGGGTTCAGTCCCTGGATGGGGCGCACAGAGGCAACCTATGGGTGTCACTGGTGTGGGGCGTTGAAAGCTTCCAAAAGCACTGTTCGCAGTCTTTCCCTTCACAGCATCAGCTTCTACGTTAAGAATTAAGCTTTCTGCAAAGACACCACTGCCCTTTCAGGAGAACGGAGTGCAAAGAGAAAGAGGGAGGAAATTGCTGAGAGCTGGGAACGGCAGCTCTTATTCCCGGCCATACACCTCACTAGCCCGGGCCGCCCGGGAGCTCAGCGACGTGCCTAGGACACATCGCCAGGAAGACCCTGTCAGACCGAACTTAAGAAGTGCTTCTGCAAACCGACACGGATACCGCGACGGTGCCCACAAACTGACGGCAAGCAGTTACAAAAACCGTAGGCCCATATTACCAACTGCCAGCAGCAGCCTAATAACCAAAAATTACTTTTTGTCTACTTCCGAGAATTTCACACCAAATGCACTAACTGGTGTCACACAGGCCTGGCATCACCTGAACCATTTCTTACTTGTTAATAATCTTTTAATTTCATTCTCACGGAATCATAGTACTACAAGGTGACCACTGGAACTGGTCTCCCCCTGTGGCGCAATCAATGCCCACTGAATGGGAATTTCATTATCCCAGACCTCTTTCCACATTCTCCCATGTGTGTTCACAGGGCTTATGCCCGATTTTACCCAGATATTGCTAAGTCCATCCATTTCTCTCCATGGAAGAAGCAAATACATGATGAGAACCACCAACAATTTCAAAAAGAATAAATCATTCTGTAATCTTCTGTACTCAAATTATCTTAGTTCATCGTAGGACATCTCACAACTGATCACGACACCGGTGCCCCAATAAACTAGCGTTAGTACTGCTGTGCCTAAACAGTGTAAGACACAATTATACGCATTTTTAAAAAATCTACAATATTTTCAAGTGGATTACTTACAAAAACAGCTCAGAATCATTAGCACAATAAATAACCTAAAAGTGAGCATCTTATCGAAAAGCATTCAATAAAAGCCACTATGATATATTTGAATATACATGTATAGCACTTGCCCTGATACTTTAGTAGGAGAAACTTTCTTAATATTCTTAACTACTTTGCATCAATTTACTTTTATGGAACTTGCCTTTACAAATATATACCTTTGCTTTGCTTTGCTTTTGCAAAGAAAAAGCCTATATTCTTAACAGAGGGTGACTGGGAAAATTACCCTATTGCATTAATGAGAGTTAAAATATGAGAAAGGCAAATAATGGTAAAAAGGAACTTTATACTCATCTCACCCAAACCACCGGAGTGTGACGACAGTTAAAATCAGGCTAGTCCCATGACAGGGAACTCGCCACTGGGCAGCCCAAGTCATTTTCAGGTAACTCTAATTATTAGATCTTTTAAAGACTGGGTCGAATACCTGCCTCCTTAAACTTGTCCTTAGGACTCATAAAGATCAAGTCAAATTCCTAAAGATCAAGTCAAATTCCTCTTTCACGTGATTGTTATGCAAATATTTGCAGAGAGTGACCCTAGAAACTCTCTTCTCTACTCTGCCCCGTCCACGATCTAGTCGATCTAGTCTCTGATGCACACAGACCCACTTCCCTCATGCGTTCCACACCACGGGGCTTCGCGTGCCCAACCACCCTGCTCCAGTGCACGGACCCTTTCCAGGTGCGGCTCCAATACTGAACACAGCACTTAAGTTCTCCTGTGAGAACATAAAAGAACGGGCCTCTCTACCACCTGACTCCCTGAGGACAGGAGTTCTAGTAAATGCTGCACTTGGACGCTGAACTGGCACTGCTGCTGAACATTAAGCAGAGTCAGCGGAGGGGCTATGCCCTTCCCCCAGAAGGCTGCTATCACACAATCATTCCATATGTTCGACTGGAGAGTTTATTTATGTGAGACTCCATTTTCTGCTATTAAACTTCCATCTGATTAAATCTGGTCTCTTGTTCCACCTTAATTCCGATCCCAAGTCTTAAATGTTCCTCTCTGCAACTATCCCTTCTAGACATAAACGACTTAAAAATGATCACACACCAACACTGTCATCCAATGAAAAGGAATAACTATTTAGCGCCTAGAACAAGGCCTATCATGAGAGTAGGAATTCAATAATCATTGAATGAATAAATGAGCTCACATATTTTTATTTCGCCCTAAAAATTCTGTAAAGCATTATCACCTCCATCTACTGTGAGACTCCTGAATACCTGAGAGCTTAGACTGCTGGTGATCTTCGGATTCCAAAGGCTGTGCTCTTTACTCTTTAACTGTCTTCACTGAGAAAAGTGCTGAACCAAAGACAGCGGCAGAGATCCCAACAAATCCCCCGACACTGGATCAGATAGTACTTATCCAATGGTCTACGTAGGATATGAGTAAAGCCATTTAACTAGCAATAAGTTACGCACCCAGTCTGTTCAAAGATTCATGCTACATTCATTGAATGACCTTTTGATTTATAGTCCTAATGCCATGATATATGAGAAATTTAAGTAATTGATGTTAAAATGAGTTTGATATGGAAACAATGATGTGAAAGTGACATTATAACTACTTAGTTTTTAAAAAACAATCTGCAAATCAATCTGTGAATATTTATGTATTTAACATACATTTTTGAGAAATGTTTACCATTATCAGAATCATCCTCTGGAGAACTTGCCTGGTACTTCTAAGAATTTGGGATTTGTATAGTAATTTTCACAACTGCACTATTACTATGAATTGGAATTTTTTCTTTCAGATATTAATAATACCTACAGCAGTTTGTAAAGTAGTACCTTTAGTCAGAATCCATCTTAACATTACAGATCATTAATATAAACTATGATTAATTTACCATAAACACTGAAATTCTGTTCTCTTGCTATGTTTTAATTCAGTGGCTACATTAACTATAGCTTATTTTGACTGTTCTCATTTAAAAACAAGGAAAAAAGGTTATACATCAAAAAGACCAAATAAATGACCAAAGAAAGCACATTCATAGTGTTAGCTTTGCTCTCGTATACAAAAGCCAACATTCTAGCATTCTATTTCTTCTCACCTATAAGATGCTATTTACCCTGGAAAAGAAGTCAACAGCCTGGTTCCTAACTTGAAACTTCAGTTCACAAGACAACCTTCATAAAGAACACATGCCTTGCAGAGAACACACAGACCTAAAAAGCAAAATCAAGTAAATCTTCACGGTGGTATGCCTAAGTCCTGGTTTCCTGCAACAGAGCCCTCATTTAGCCACGGAATTCCCACTGAAACAACACTACATCCCCATCTACTGGCGAGGTGCAGGTAACTGAGCCAGTTCTCAGTAAGTGTGCCCTTCTGTGGAAGCCTTGTTAAAAACTAGTTATCACGGAAGTCCAGATAAAAATACTTCAAAACAGTAAGAAAGCCTTACCTACATCTTTTCGTCCTGGTTTTTCAAAACGTCTGTCACCCCTAGAAAAAAATAAGTTTCAAACAAGACTTGAGAGTAATATATACATTTCCCACCCATGAAACACACTTTCCTATCTTTAATATCATTTCTTTCTTTTCCAAATTATAAAACAAATGAGTGGTTATTATCTAACATTTTGAAAATACAGAAAAGCAAGTATGAAAACAAAAATATGTATCATCTCACACACCAAAAGCTACCTTCTGACCCAGAAATGTTATTTTTTTAACTAGATACCTTTTTAAATTAGGCATAGACCGTATTTTTTGGACTATAAGACGCACTCCCTGCCCCCAAATTTGGGAAAAATAATGGTTGTTAATGCTGCTGTTGAGATCTGTTTACATTTACATTGGTGAAATATTTTGTTATTTATGTTATTAAATATTTTACCACATTTTTTGTTCCAAAAATTTTTTTCCTATTTTCCTCTAAAACCTAGGTATGTCTTATGGTCCAACAAATACGGTACTTATTTTAAATACATGCTGCATGCAGTTTTTAAATGTGTTTAATGATGTGTTTTCTCACACCATTAAATATTTCCAAAATCACCCTAACTTTAATGGTTATATAGAATTCTATTGTGTGCACCACTATTATATAAGAAACCATGCTGACATTAAGCTGTTTGGCTTGCTTCCAATTATTTCAGATTATAAATATCATCAGAGTGGACATCTTTGCACATACATCTTTGTGCAACTGTCCTTGCTTATCTTCGTCGACCTCCTATAATCTCACAAACAATATAAAGATGCTTTGATTAACTGCAACAAATGAAATGTCAATGCTTCCCACTGAATGCTCATCAAATAGTAAATCTAATAAACTGTTAAACATTCAAGCAGGCACTAACATATTAACCTATTTATCTGAAATGCTGCTTCTTTTAAATAAAGGTCATTTTTAAATTTCTAATATAGAACTTGATATTCAACAATTAACAGTATTTTTTAAAATTGAAAATTTGTAACAGTTCAAAGTGGCTTCTCCTCTACAGAAAGCAGAAAAGAAGGTTTTTACACCAGGAAACCTTTATACCAAGATGTGGATCCTTTAGTAGTTACCTTTCCTCCCAGCTCTGTGACCTATGCATTTCCCTGCCACCTCCTCGACCAAACACACCCTCTACTTCATCAAAGCTTCTTTGGTAAAAACCACATTCACCTCTGCCTCTGCCTGAAAATAAAATAAAATGAAATAAAAAAAAACAGAAAAAAATCAGTCAGATGTCAACATTTGGCACACATTCAACACCAAAGATTGTTCTTTGAAGTTCTGTCTCTATACAAAGCAAGATATGTACATTAATATTCAGTGAGGCCCAATGGATCTTTACCTGTGAGACCAATGACAGCACTGAAGTAGCTAGACCACAGGAGGTTGAAAGAAACAAGTTAGTAAACTGATGTTAAGAGTCCCAGTCCCAATCCTGAACAAGAAACAGTGTTAATATTAAGATCTTTAATAAAAAATTCAATAGCGAAATTCCAAGGTGATCACTAAACAAGTTAAACCTTTTATTAAATTATTTGCAACAAAAATGGAAGATGTGCAGAGTTTGTGAAGAGATAAAGCACAAAAGCCAAGCCCAAGTGTTAAAGTAATTTACCTAACTCCGAGAATGATTTAACAGGGTCAACTCCAACCTATTGATCTTGTGAACAAACCCCCTCTAAAGGTAGGAGCGAATCCCTCAGCAATTGCAGGCACTCTCCCCCCTCTGCTTGAACCTCAGCGACAAATGCCACCGCAAAACCCACCCCACAGGCCTGTCAAGTGTGTGGGTGGAGGGGTTCGGAGGCTCTACTGTTTCAAGTGTAAACTGGTCCTCCCTAAAGGTGGTTAGATCAAAATCTGACCCAACAATTCTAACTAGAATTCATCCTAATAGAAATAAATATTCTCACAGATACACAACTGCATTATGTATAAAGATGTTCACTGTAATCAAAGAAAAACATAACCTAATTAATAAAGGATTGACTAAATAAATTCTGATAAAACACTTCAGTAGAACACTATGAAGCCACAAAAGATAAAGTAGTACCATTTTTTAAAAATCTACATTATTCTGTTGAATGACAAAAGCATGCCAAAGAAAAATACATATAAAATAATTCCACTTATATAAATGATATAGCTGTGTAGTTTGGATCAGGGAGGCTATGTACCCACTTGCTGAGTCTGGAGGCAGAAGACAGTATGAATTTTCAGCTTTGTACTTTCTGTACTGCATGAAGATTTCTCAGCTGATATGTGCCATGTTTCCAACACACAGGCTTGGAAACTGCAAGAGAGTGGAGGGGTCTGGGGATGCACTTACACCTAGACGAAGTCTAAGCCATCACCCCTAGCTCAACTTCTCCAACCAAAAGGGTATGCCACCCAAACAAAAGTGACGTGAATCTTGAATAAAAGCATGGATGCATTCCAGAGCTAAATACAATGAGTTCAAGAATTATTTCAAATATCCATGCAGTATTTCTACATCTTGGTTATAATTTCTCAAGAACTGACTCAAAATACAGTTGTACTTTAACATATTACTAGGAAATTCAAACATAACAGACAGAGTTGTATGCAATCTCAGGAACATTGTGTACCTTCTTAATAGCCCAAACATCCATTTCTTTATCTGTAAAATGTAGGTGAGGGCTAAGGCTGAACTGTAATAATCTTAAACTTATCCTCTAGTTGCCAACTTTTTAAGTCAAATGAAAGTCAACTCCCAGTTTCAGTACCTCTCTCCTTAGGAAATGCATACATTTTATTTAAGATGCTAAAACAGTGTAATAAAAATTGTTATACAACACTGGGGTGATCCCTACAATGATAATTTTTAGAGTGAAAGAAAAAAGTACCCTGTCCTTTTAGAGAACAATTTTCTCTGGAAAAACCATTAAGTATGGATCACCTTGAAAAAGTGTTTTATTCTGAAAACATATGAACATGAAAAATAGCCTCCAGGTTACCAGAAAAACAAGCGAAACACAGATAAAAGATTTTCTGCCAGGTATGACTCTCATTAGAGCACTGGACCTCCTTATGAAACCAAAGCTTTGTAAGTGGGCACATAAATCAGATTCTAGAGCTTCTAGAGATTTTTGCCAGCTTGTAGAATATAGAAATAATCTTTAAAGTACACAGGGCCCATAATCATTTATAAGTGTAGTTCCCAAAGAAGAAGGAGCAAGTAAATATACTATGATGACTCTTTCAAAGGCTCAATTTAAAGGACTGTCCTGTTTCTGCTATTTCACCCTATTCTTTCAGGGGATTAAAATATTCTTCCTTTTAATAAACACAGTAGCTGACAGCTGTGTGACTCTGCTTTGCTGCTAAACATCCTAACCAGATAAAAGAGAAAGATGACAATTATGTTGTCTCCACCTCCAGCTGCTTGTCTAAATTTTATTAGTTAATGATATTTAAGTGTCTGGAAGTCAGTCAATTTTCCTATCAAAGTTTCCTCAACATGGCAAGAGCCAGGATTGTTATCTAATGTTAGCAGCTCTGCCCACACCCCTCTCCCCCCAAAAAGCCACAATCGTCATTATTTAACCAACAAATTAAAATTTAGTAATGAGTAGAGATGAAATAACCACAGATTAGTGGTTTTATGGGGCCATTAAAAAAAATCACAGTTGAGGACAACCGTGTTAGAATTATTTTTCAAAGTCAGTACATTCATTTGACTATTTCAAGCCATTCTTTCACATCGATGTTAAAAAAGTCATTGCTTTCATCACGATATCTATCTTTTCACGTGCCCTGTTTAACTTCTGAATGTATGACTTCTATCCTGTGTGATATCCCTAATACTTCAAAGAGACCAGAAAGGAGGGAGAAATTTACCAATTCTTCATTCGTTTCTCGATATGGAATTCTGTTGAAGCCTGTTTAGAAAGACGGGCTGGTATTCGCAGCACACAAAGGTGGAAGTCACTGGAGGCACACAGAGCAGCTGACTGTGGGCCACACTTCTTGATCAATAAGATTTCTCTATGACTCGCCCTGAAAAGCACTGGAGACAAAGCTGAGTGCATGCAACCTCTCCTAGCTGCCAGCCCACAGCAGAGAAACGCAGGGAACACCCCATCACAGGCTAGAACACCATCGCACCACCAAGATGCGCGCCCCTCGAGTCGAACTGCAGACCAGGGGAACCCACCTGCACTTGGAAATCTCAATGGCCTGTGGAGCTTTTGAATTTTGAAGGACACAGATGCCTAAATCTCACCATCCAAGTATTCTTAGAAGTATTTCTTGTAAAGTTTATAGATAATTCTAACAGATCCCCAGGTTAAAAACCACCACTACAAAGACTGACAAATAAATTCAGAAGAGGAAAACATGTACGACTTGGTTACAGTAACTGGCCTACAAGTGGAGAACTTCAGTAAACCTTTACTTTATTCCTAGCACCTGCATTCCCACATTCTGAATGGACTACTGAAAGAAACCTCTTCACAGGCATGCACAATTTACTCTGTTCTCTATAAAGACTGACTATAACTTACTCTATTCATAAGGCACGACTTGAACAAAAAAGGATTTGGACACTCCACACTCACACTCATGCCCACCCGGGTGGTATGGTATGTGGACACAATGGCCTCTGTCGTTGCAGATACCCAATTCTTCCGTTTCTAAAGCGCCGCAGACAGAATGACTAGGGATGTTTGGTCTACTACTATGATTTAATTTAACCAACTTAGAGGTAAGTGCTCAAGTAAATATTTACATGACAAACACCAAGAATGCCCTTATGTAGCAGAAAATCAATGAACCCAAAATAGAGAGCAAATATCAAAGAAACAAGCAATATCCAAGTAAGAATTGTTCTTCGAAGAAAAGACACAAACCTATTAAACTTAGATTAAATAACTGCTGCATAATTTTATGTTCTACCCCCTAAAACAGCCCTAGTATTGATGAGACAGCTTTCATGAAGTCTCTCTCTAGCTGGGGACACCCCTGGCACATGGCCATATATAGACACCCTGTGTCACAGAGGCCTGCGGACTTGATGCTGCTCCAGCAGCCAAGGCACATCAGGGAGCTCTCATTGTCCAACTGCAAAGCTCCCTGGGGACAAAGATTTGCAAAAGATAAGTAGGACCATCTAGAATCCTTCACACTCAAATTTCTAAGCTAGAATTGCCCTCCTCTGCTCCCAATCAGGGGTGTAAAGCAGATATATTGAGAAATGGTTCAGAAAACAAATGTTTAGGATATTTAGTATGCAGTTAATGTCAAAGAGCAGTTTTTTAAAAAATCAGGTATTAAAATATCTGTACGGTGGTTTTCCTGTCCTCCGCCGCCTCCGCCCTTGTGACTTCCCCACACAGAAGCTCACCTCGCCCTCTTGAAGAACTTCGACCTCTAGGAGCCCCCACCACTGTTCCTCCTCCTCGTCCTGTCAATCGCAGGACAGCAGCACTATTTACAGACATGGAAAAGTTTCTCTGCCAAAAAAAATTAAAAAGAAAGAAAAAAATGGATAAAATAGATAAGACTGCATGGTGTTTCTCCCCGTCTCCCGTTGCATCTACAAAGTGGCATTTAATTAGTAATAGCAATGGGAAACCATAACTATACAATATACCAGGTCGGTCCAAAACCTGATTTTAGATGAAAATTTTAAACAAACATTTCAGATCAACAAACACTGGCAATCAATGCCTTATACTATGCTGGGTTCTGTAAGGAAATATTAAACAAACTCTAAATACTGTATGTATCCAAAGCAGACATGTTAAATATGCATCATAATACATAAAACTTGGTAAGAGAGACCTGATTTGAAAGGGTCCTTTAATTAGTGACAGGTAGAAATGAGAAAGAGTCACAAAAATGTCTGACTCGAGAGTAGCATAATAAAGAGGAAAACCAATGATCATTTTTGACTCATTTTGCTCCCCACTGTGAATTAGCCACTCCAAGCAGTATTTAATAGAATGACAGGAATCAGAAGTGAATGAGGAACGGCCAAATAAAAATCTATATAAGATCAACTATCTTCATAGGGAGGAGGGTAAATGCTTGGAAAAAATAAAACCCCAATCACTCAGTCTTTGGGCTGCACTTGCACCCACAGCCAATCTGGAACAGGGTCAAGTACAATGAGATAGTAATGGGTAGGCATCCTTCAAACATGAAGAGAAAGACAGGAGGCCTGGGATTCAAAAACGTTTATAGGGTTAGGAAAAAGTAAAGCAAGAATAATTATAAAAACCTTGAAAAATGATCTATAAAATACAGCAGTTATAAGCAGATTTTAGAGTGCCCACAGGGGGTTAGCACCCCTAACACCTGCACTGTTCAGGGGTCAACTTTAATTCAAAGGAGAATTTCAGTTTTTTTTTAAAGACTATTTACTTTTAGAGAGAGAGGAAGGAAGGAGAACAAGAAGGAGAGAAATATGGATGTGTGAAAGATACATCAATCAGTTGTCTCTCACATGCCCCCAAGTGAGGACCTGGCCCACAACCCAGGCATGTGCCCCGACTGGGAATCGAACCAGCAGCCTTTCGGTTCACGGGCTGGCACCCAATCCACTGAGCCACACCAGCCAGGGCTCACTGGAGTTTTAAACACAGAAAATGTTGGAATATACCCTTGCCTGAATTCTTCCTATACACCTAAAACCTAACAAACATTTGAACACAAGTGTCTGAGGAAAATGCAACTTAAGCATGGCTATAGCCAAGGGACCCTCCTGGGAAAATGGACAGAAATGAGACTTAAGAAACTCTCTCATTAAATTCCTTATTTTAATAACCTTTTTCATCACCTGCCTCATTACCTATTGTTTTCAGAATTGTATTCAATATAATTTGTTCAGTTAAATTTTAGGAACTTATTGATGTAATTAAATTTTTTACTTGAGTTTCATAGATATATAATCACATATTCATGCAACTTCAAAACTGAAGATTTAAGATGTAACCGATAACTAAAAATTAGAGGAAGATACCAACCCAAAAACAGTTATCTCAAACTGTATTTTTAAAGAACTATTTTTAAACTATATGTGAAGAGTTGAAACAATGCATTAACTTACCTTTCAGCACAGAGAAACCAGTGGAATTATTGAATAATGCCTCTGGGGACACAAGTAAGCAAGACTATGAAGTCTCAAAATCTAAATTAATATATTCTACAACTGGAAAAACAGAGGTCAGGGCCACTGCATTACGTATGCCAGGACCCTGTGCAGATGGACGCCTCGCTGCCTGTCACATGTATGAAGCTCGAATGCACCCAACTATGTAAGGTGCAGGGAAAACTCTCACATGCTTACACACGCCCTCACACACTGCCCCTGAAGTGCAAACTGCTACAGCCTCTGCAAGGCAATTTCTCAAAGTGTATTTAAAGGTCCATAACCTTTGAAACAATTGCTCTTCCTACGTTTGTGAAAAATAACATTAAGCAGAAAGATCTTTAACTACAGTACTGTGTTTTTGTAAAAGCAAAATATGGAAGCCAGCTTAGTATCAGACAATGGAAGCTAACTGAAAAATCATGGTCATCTCTACACATGGAATTCTATGCAGTTGTTCTAATACATGAGGCAACTCTATTAGGTTGAACCACATGAAACTGCTACCACGTTTCTGATCCACAAGACCGCAATTTCACATGGTCGACCTAGCTTATGAAGATACAAAGCACAGCTGTAGTTAGGAACATGGAGAGGCCAGACTGAACTTTGGCTCCTGTACTCAACGTCTCTGTGCCTCACTTTCCTCACCTACATATAGACTGTGGACAGGAATAACATGTTACCTACTCCCTGGGTTGTTGCAAGCACTTACATTAAACGAATGCTTAGCACAGTCCTGACACTTATTAAATGCTAAATAAATACTTGCCATTACCTCCTAAACAGATGCTTAAGTGAAAACAGTGAAGTGTAGAAAAGTGTGCAGAGCATGTCACCATTTGTGTGTGCGTGCATGTGTTTTTAAAGGAACCAATATACAGGTGACCCCTGAACAACACAGTCGAAATTGTGCAGGTTCACTTATAGGTGGATTTTTTTCAATAAACGCAGTAAATGTAGTTTTTCTTCATCATGGTTTTCTTAATAACATTTTTTCCTCAAGCTCACTTTATTTTAAGGATACAGTATATCACACATATACAAAATATGTGTTAACCAACTGCGCAGATTACTGGTAAGGCTCTGGTCAACAACAGGCTATTAGTAGTTGAGTTTCCGGAGAGTCAAAAATTATACACGGATTTCCAACTGCACAGGGGGTTAGCACCCCTAACTCCTGCACTGGTCAACCGTATGAGTAGTTACAGATGTCCTAAATATCCCTGGAAGGGAACAAGAACATGGAAACAGTGGTTACCCCCGAGGAAGAATAACTGGCAGAGTGTGGTGACTCACAGACTTGCCTCTCACTGTATGTGCTTTCTGAAATGTGTCTGTATATACATGTATTATCTATTCAAAACCAGTCAACATGAAGTAATTACCCTAGTCAAAAACACACACATGAAATAACTTTCTTCAATGAAAAATAAATAAAATATATCAATCTGGTAACAACTACCTAAATTTTAAGTATAAAGTACAGTCATACTTTCCAAACTGAGATCTACATTTAAAGAGAAATGTCAAAGGAGCAACACTAGAAGATCTTTGAGACTCAATTTTGTCCCTAGTTATATTTTATATATATACGCATACCTACATACATACATACACACAGACACAGAGAGAGAGAGCGCGCACACAAAATTAACTTTCATTTTAAAGATAAAATGTCTATTTCAGGTGACTTCAGGAAGCTTAAGATCGGCAGCAGGAAGCTACTCAGGTTATTTAGAAGTATCACTCATAGAGGTGATGGGTGAAAAAGTAAGCAAAACTCCAGTCTACAAAGATCCACATCACAGGGGGCAAACGCAAGGCCCACAGGCTGAATCTGGCCCTCCACCTTATTCTACCCGGCCAGGCACCCTGTTTCTACCCAGCAGCAGTGCCAATCTCTCACTTAACTGTTAAAGAGTAGTTACATGTATAAAGCCCTAAAATTACATTCGGCCCTTTGAAGGCAACCATGAGGCTGATGGGGCCCCCAGTGAAAATGAGTTTGACACCCCTGATCTAAATAATCCCTAAAGTGAGCCTGATCATCCATAGCACAAACATCAAAATGTTCATTAATCTTTTGCCAGCTTTAATCCATGTCCTACTCTATCATATTTTTACAATAATAAAGGCCACAAATAAGTGTCAGGCATCTCAGTGATGTACTGCAAATGCCTCTAAAATGGGCCCTGATGGTCTTCTGTGACTGCCTGGCAGCTTCCCACCCTCACAGGCAGCACAGTCGTCACAGCATCCAGACCTGCACACCTTAAGACAAAACTTTTCCGATTATAAGAACAAAATGAAGATTTGCTTCTTTAGTCATTCCAGAACCAGTTTTGATGTGTACTGCATACCTAACTTTATTCTTTTTTCAAATTCTTAACCAACAGTTCCTAATAGCATCTGTTGAGTAATCTTAGATTTTTCCAAATGATTTGTGTAGCTACCTAATAATTAGTAATTTCTTAGAAATTTCTAAACGATCTGATTACTCATTCTATTGATCATGTTTTGGTATCAAGTGCTTCTCTCTCTCTCTCTCTCTCTCTCTCTCTCTCTCTCTCAGGGAGGAGAGGTGCCAATTTTAAACAGTTTTATCTAAGACCACATTTTCCACTTGACAATACACTGCTTATAAGTGCATTGTTACTTCCTTTCCCTGTGCACATGTTCCATGTTCAAGTACCAAGAATGCCCAGTTATTTACTATACAGCAGCTCAGCTTTTAAAAGTGCTATAGAATTTGCTACCAATTTGGGTCCTTCAATACTTTGTGTAGAACAATGCTAAATCTATGGTCAAAGTTGGCTTAATCAATCTCTTCAATAGTGGGCCCAGGGAACACCGCCAGATGGCAGGGCTCTACCACCAGGGAAGCTCCCAGGCATTCCTCCTGGCAGGTCTCCTGCACTTTGGAAGATCTTGGTAATGATGAGGTGCAGACTTTTTCCAGCTTTCTGCTGATGTTCAAATTCTTCCTTCTCTGTAGTCTGGTCATTAAGCCAGTCAACTTCATCGTACTTGTGAAGAATCTTGTGTGTCCTCACCAATGATCTTGCCTTGAAGTTTTTCATTTTCAATAGCTGGTTCACGTTGAAAGCATAGGATTCAAGTAAATTCCTGGAAGACACCTTGTCCTGCTGCTCCTCATCTTCAGCTCCATACTTCTCAGCTTCATGAACCATGCGCTTAACAACTTCCTTGCTTGAATGACCCTTGTTGTCAGTGATGGTAAAGGCTTGTTCTCTTTTCCCGTACTCTTCTCCACAGCAGAGACTCTGAGGATGCCACTGGCATCAGTATCAAAAGTAACTCCATTCGAAGAAACACCACACAGTACAGGAGGTAAGCCTGAATTCAAACTTACCCAGCAGGTTGTTATCCCTGGTCATGGCATGTTCACCTTCATAAACTTGGATGAGCACACCAGGCTGGTTGCCAGAGTAGATCATGAAGGTCTGTGTCTGCTTGGTAGAAATGGTAGTAATTGCACTTGATGAGGACAGCCATAACTCCATCAGCAGTTTTAATGCCAAGGGAAAGAGGACTGACATCCAATAGCAGCAAATCTTGAATGTTTTTGAATTTGCCTCCAGACAGTACGGCTACCTGGACAGCTGTGCCCTAAGAACAGCCTCATCAGGGTTGATACCCTGATGAGTTGAATAAGGATTCGATTCTTCCACTGAAGAAGTCCTGCAGGAGTTTCTGAACCTTGGAGATACGAGTAAACCACCCACCAGGACAGTGTCACTGACCTGGGACTTGTAGAGCTTGGCATCCCAAACGGCTTTCTCTACAGGGCCCAGGGTGCCACAAAAAAGGTCAGTATTCAACGCTTCAAATCAGGCAGAGGTGAGAGGTATAGAAGTTGATTCCTTCACTGAGCCAATCAATCTCAACATTGGCCTGGGTACAAAATAGAGTGCTCTTAGCACATTCGTAAGCAGTACACAGGTGACGAACAGCCCTCTTATTCTCACTGATGTCCTCCCTATGCTTGCTTGAATTCTGCAATAAAATGGTTGACCATTCAGTTGTCGAAATTTTGTCCACCTAAATGGGTGGCCCCAGCTGTAGACCTGACCTCAGAGATTCCATCCTTAATTGTGAGAATTGACACACCAACAGTGCCACCACCTGAGTCAAATATCAGCACATTCCTTCCAGCTCCTGCCTTTTTTGTCTAAGATATAAGCCAGTAACGGCAGCCATTGGCTCACTGATAATTTGAAGTACAGAGACTAGCAATAGTTCCAGCATCTTTGGTAGCCTATCGAGAGTCATCGAAGTAAGGGTGTCGTGACAACAGCACTGGTAACAATCTTCCCAAGGTGGGTTTCTGCAATTTCCTTCATCTATGTCAAAACCATTAAATGACACCTCTTCTTCTGGATAATAACTTTCCCCTTCTCACCTGTATTCTACTTGGACCTTGGGTCTACCACCATCATTCACCACCATGAAGGCCCAATGCTTCATACCAGACCAGACAACAGCATCGTCAAAACTATGTCCAGTCAAGTGTTTGACATCAAACGCCATGTCGTTAGGGTTCACTGCAATTTCATTCTTTGTAGCTCAGCAATCAATCTGTCAGTATCAGTCAAGGCAACATAACTTGGGGTGGTTCAGCTTCTCTGATCATTGGCAATTAATTCCACTTTTCCATGCTGGAAGACACTCACGCAAGAGTAGGTATTGTCGAGATCAATGCCAATTGCAAGTTCCTAAGACACTGGTGCTTGAGGGTACGCACGGCTGGTGAAGACCAGGATACAAAGAGCTGCACCCGCGTTCAACGAGTCTCCCTACTTATTAAAAAGCTTTTCTGGCTCATTTAGTCTCTAAGAAATCTAGGAAATCACGTAAGAAAAAAATACAAAGAAATTATTGAATATATGTATTAAATTTTGGAATATTTGGAAAATTCTAGAAATTTTGGAAGAATAATCACAGATTAAAACTAGTATGCTGCACTATATAAAAATTCGCTTCTGTATTTAAAAATAAGTCATACAATTAAGTGCCATTTAAAAATTTAGAAAACGAGTTGGGATTGGCTCATGTAAACAGCATAAATCAACGAGAAAAAGATTAATATCCGAAAGAAAAACTGACAGAGCAAAAAAATAAAGAAATATAAATACAAACATTTGATAACTTTGCATTGCACTGGAGAAATATAAACTTATAGAGACTTTTTTTTCCAAATATACAGAAAATCTTTACAATAGAAATACTCAAAGTTGGAAGTGCAAAAGAATGCTTAGTGTACACCGCCACTTGTACAAAAGGGTTGAAATATATAATATTTTCTTAGAAGAATACACAAGAAACTGCTAACACGGCCTGCCTTTGGGAAAGGGAAACAGGTGGCCGAGGAACAAAATACATGTTCTATTACGTATAATACTGTAAATATTGATTTTTAAACCATGTGACTTATACTTAGTCAAAAAAATAAATACATTTCAAGAATAAAAATACTGAACATGGCAAAAAGTTATGGTAAAATACTACAGTTATGGCAGCAATGGCAGGAAAGTAGCGACCTTACCCAAAGCGTCTAAGAGCAGCTCAGCAGTGGGGAGTAACTGGGTTTCCCTTCCGGACCTTCAGTTCTACGCTGCTGACTATACGCCTATCCTTATGCCACAGTTTTGATTACTGCAGTTTGTAGTAAGTTCTGAAATCAGAAAGTCTGTGTCCTCCCACTTTGTTCTTTTCAAAATTGTTTTTGATTATTTCAGGTCCCTTGCAATTCCATGTGCATTTTAGAATCAGCTTTTCAATTTCTACCCAAAAAGTCATGGGGATTTTGATGGGGATTGCACTGGCAATCAATAGGTTAATAATATTAAATCTTAGAATGTTCAACAAATACTGGTACTTTTCCATTTATTTAGTTGTTGTTTAGTTCCTTTCAACAGCGGTTTGTGGTTCTTAAGTATAAAAGTCTTACACCTCCTTGGTTAAATCTATTCCTAAGTAGTTTATTGTTTCTGATGCTAATCTCCTCTGCAAACTGTCCATTGCTCATGTACAGGAATACAACCGATTTCTTTGTGTTGATCCTGTACTCTACAACTGTACTGAATGCGTTTATTAGTACTAACAGTTTTCTTGTGGATTCTTTAGGATTTTCTATATATAGTAGAGCGTCATCTGCAAATAGAGATAAGTTTTACTTCTTCTCTTCTAATTCAAATGCTTCTTACCTCTTTTTCTCACCAAACTGCTCTGAGCAGAACTTCCACACAATGCTGGATATCCGTAGTAAAGTGGGCCCCCATATCTCATTTCCAATCTTAAGAGGAAAACTTTCAGTCTTTGACCAATAAGTACAGTCATGGACCTTTGCTTTCAGTCAAAAACAGAAAGCATATACTTGGTACCATAAGACCATAATAGAGCTGAAAAATCCCTATCACCTAGTGAAGTCCTTCCTAACAGTTGTAATGCTATGCTGCAAAGCATTACTCACATATTTGAATTAATATTGGTGTAAACAAACTTACTGAGCTGCTAGTCATATAAAAGTACAGCACATACAATTATGTACAATACGTAATAACTTGATAACAGTAATAATGACTATGCTATTGGTTTGTGGATTTTTACTCTAACTTCTCTATGTTTAGATACACAAATACCATTGTGTTAGAACTGCCTGCAGTATTCGGTACAGCAGCATGTGTGACTCAGGAACAATATGCTGTCCCACACGGCCCATGTGTGCAGCAGGCTCACTGCCTAGGCTGTATTAGGTGCGCTCTATGATGTTCCCATGACAAAATCACCTAACAACATACTTCCTGGAACATGTCCTCGTAATTAAATGATATATAACTGTATGATGTTAGTAATAGGTTTTTCACAAATACCCTTAATCATATTGATGAAGGTCCCGTCTATTCCTAGATAACTGAGTGTTTCATTGTGAAAGTGTTGAATTTTGTCAAATGCTTTTTCTGCATCAATTGAGATGATCAAGTGGGTTTTTTCCCCTCCGTTCTATTAATGTGATGTCTCACACTGATTTTCTTATGTTGTGCCACCTTTTCATTTGGGAGATAAATCCTACTTGGTCATGATGTATAATTCTAAAACTATACAGTTGGGTTCTGACTGCATTGGTATACCTTGACAACTAAAGATATACAAAGATAACAGACTATTAAGACATACTAAATGTTAAATAATTATCTCTACATGGTAAGTTTATGAGTAAGATTTTCTTCTTTATACCTTTCTATATTTTCTATAATGAGTATAAGTAATTTTATAATAAAAGTAAGTATTTTACTGGTTTTTAAGAATATAAAGAAATCATAAAATCAGTAAGAAAAACAACCCAATAGAACAGTGGGCAAAGGACACAGATAATCAAAGACCCTAGGCACCCATAAGCACATGAAAAGATGCTCAACCTCACTATTTACTAGTAAAATACAAACTGAAAACAACAGTCGCAGCCATCATTTTGGCCAAAATTTAAAAGCCAAGAACTGAAGGGCTGCATAAGAACAAAACGCCTCCTACCCTGCTGGCCAGGATGCAAACCGGCTTCACCGACTGCAGAGCAACACGGCAACAGCAGCCGAGTTTTACAAAACGCGAAGAGCCAAAACCCGGAGACGTCATTCTGAAACCATGTTTTAAAAACACTTATGGTGACATAATTTATAAGAGCAAAAACTCAAAACAACCTAAATATTCAACCAGAGAAGACTTTAAAAACTACGGATTCTCTCGCCTATGAAATACTATGCAGCAGAGATGAATGAACTAACACCATCTGCATCGACACAGATAAATCTAAGAATCATTACTGAAAGGAAAAAAGCTGAAGAATAAAAACTACAGTGTGCCATCTTCAACGTAACATTTATAACCCTATCGCTTCTCGGCATTTTGTCTAAGATCAAGTGTAAAATTTATAACCCTACAAAATGAAACTATGATGGCATATGGATATACAAATATGTAATGAAGTATCTAAATGAGAAAAGTGACCCAACTCATAGTAATCTCTGGAAAGGAAGGGACAGTTATGCCTCAGGCAATCTCAACTACATGAGAAATCTTATTTCTTAAAATAAAAGGCACAAATATGTCATAATTTTAAGTTTTGATATACATGAATTATAACATACTAGTGTTTGTAATAATATGCTCTATACTTGTCTAGTTGAAATACTTCATAATAAAAATATTTTAAGAAAAATAAAAACTGCCCTGATTGGTGTGGCTCGATGGGTTAGGTATTGTCCCACAAACCAAAGGGTCGCAGGTTGATTCCGGGTCAGGGCACGTGCCCGGGCTGTGGGCCAGGTTCCTTGCTGGGGGCATGTGCAAGAGGTAACCGATAGATATTTCTCTCCCACATGGATGTTTCTCTCCCTTTCTTTTTCCTTCCCTTCCCTTCTCTCTAAAAAATAAATAAAATCTTTTTTAAAAATTAAAAAAAAAAAATACAGGCTGGGGCAAAAGCAGATTTGTAGCTGTTTGGGGAAATAATAATTAATAAATTAACTGTAAAAGAATAAACTCTGTGTTTTGAGGACTCACAACTGTAAACCTACTTTTGCCCACCCTGTATAGCCAAATGTCGATTTTTTGAAAAAGAATGTTTCAGCAACGTTTCCCAGGACCCTTTCTTTCCAGTGTACTCTTTACAGCAATAAATACCATTTGGTCAATGAAAACACCTGCTGATGACCCTAGATAACAATACTGAGTTTCGTGAATAAACACGGAACTAGACCAATTTAGAAGAAGCCATAAACAAAACAAAAAATTGTTTATGAAAGAATGAAGCTGAAAACCGCCAAAGATGACTATCACATCTTTCTTAGAACTTAACACAGTTGGAATAGAGTTCTTTTAATAAGCTTTTCTTTCATAATAGAGTAACTTCCTCATGCAAGATATAGCAAGAGTTTAGAGGAAATATTCAAGATTGTCACAAAATTATGAAAATGTTCTAGAATTAGATAGTTGTGCTGGTTACACAACTCTGTGAACATATTAAAAACCACTGAATTGTATACCTTAAAGGGTACTTTATGGCATGTAAATTAGGTTTCAATAGAGCTTTTCCTTTTAACAGTAACGACTCTTCATTAGGTGGCACAGCAGCATTCCAACAAAGCTCTTAATTCTCCACTGCACTGCAATCACATAGTGAGTTCCTTGAAACCAGAAATTCTTTTATGTGTCTTTAGACATAGTATACTATAATAGGACAACACAAAATCTGTTACTTTCCAGCCCAAACATCTAATTTTCTCATAATATCATTTAAAAAACTGGTGACAGAAGAGTATTTCTAAGCATATTTTAAGCTGAAGATCTATATCTTTCCTTAACAGTTGAATACACTAGTGAAAATTCAGGATACCAATTCCTTCTGAAAAACTGTATTTTTCTGAAAAGCAGGACCCCTTTGCCCCAGAAAATAATACTTTCTCTCACTCGAATAAGTTCTAAAGGATGGTTCCCATGGTCCTTAAAGATCTAGAGCCATTTCCTTATCTCTATATAATACTCACCAGGTACAGATCTAAGCAGAATCTAGTAAACTAAGACAAACACCCATACACCAAGAAAACAGTAAGAAGGAAGCAGACCTGTGGGGATGAAGTACACTCTACAGGGCCTAAGCAGTGACCTTGTATTTTCATGCCTCACTGGGAAGGAACAAGGATTTGAACTGAGACTTAAAGCTAGGCACAAACCTGTTCTTCTTCTGTAAATGGTACAAGAGCCAAGGGCGGCAGGGGCTCCTCCTGTAGGATAGGCAGAAATTCTTTATCCAGAAGATCTGAAGGTATCTGTTAGATCAAACACATAACCATATAAGATTAATGCTATCCCTCAAATTCAAGAAGATAAAACAAGAAAAAACTTCCCTGTTTATGTTATCATTATGGATAAAAAGCTTATGCAGCCACAATTAACTCTGGTGATACTTAGGCATTCTCCGGGATGAATGTTAAATACCCCAGTCACCTCCTGCCAATCATGCCATCAGACACCACCTTCAGATTTGATACAGCACTAACTCTGGTATTCCGGAGTGCACAGTAAGAACATAAAAATCTCCCCATTTAACTCAAAGCACAGGTGGTAAGAAAAGTTTTACTGAGCAACTGTAACCTGAGCAACCATCATTAAAATCTGAGATTCAACTCATTAATAAAATTAAAAACAAAGCACAGTTTTAAAATAGAAAATATTATTTCTCACTAGTCAGATAAGAACACTATACTTTATATTGCTTGAGTTTTGATCATTTATAAGTAACACGAATGTGACATGACATTTTTAAGATTTTCTCTCCACTATTTACTATAAAAGGGGAAAGAGAAAGAGAAATAATTCCTTTTCTCCCTCTTAACTTCTAACTGGAAAGAGGACTAAGAGGTGCAACAAAAAGAAGAGAGGCCCTGGCCAGTGCGGCTCGACTGGTTAGAGTGTGCAGTGCACTGAGGTCACAGGTCCAATTCCAGGTCAGAGCACATGCCTCGGTTGCAGGTTCAATCCCCAATTGTGGGGCATGCAAGAGGCCACCAGTCAATGTTTCTCTCACATTAATGTTTCTCTTTCCCTCCCTCTTCCCCTCTCTCCAAAATCAGTGAGTGTGTCCTTGGGTGAAGATTAAAAAAAAATTTTTCCTTTCTCAGCCATCAAATTGCAATAGAAACAGACATGAAAGGGGGGTTAAGAGGAAACTATTTAGACAAAGCATTAAATGCTGACTACTCTTCCTATTGCCATGAAGCTTTCTACTCCTATAATGAAATTTTAGGCCGTCTCTTTAAAAACAAGAAAAGGGTACATTACACTTAGAAGAGTCTCTGTGAGCTACTGCAGATCTCAAAGCACAACTTAAAAATGTAAGAAGAGAGGAAAACCATGGGTATCTCATATATTGGTATATGACCGTACATACACAAACAGCTCACTCAGAATAATTCTGAATTACTTCCTGCTTCCTTACCTTGTTGTCTTTAAGGAAAAGTGCTAACATTTCTTCTCTGCCATAACGATAGTCTGCTAATTTATATTTCGGCAATGCTGGAGAAAGAGGAGGGGATGTAATACTCCCACCACTGGACAGAGCTCGGAGCCTAGAGAAAAAGAGACACAGAAGACAAAAAGTGTCAAACATTATGGCACTATAAGCTTTTTATTTTTATATAATATATTGTACAATTTCTCATTTTAGCTCTTTAAAAAAACAGAAAGAAATCCCTTCATTTCTTTCTTTCCTTTTTTTTTTTTTGGTGTAACCAAGGGCACTGATACCCTTCCAGTTCTGTTTTTAATGCACTATTCTGATCAAACAGAAAGGTATAAAGATTATAACAAATGTTTTTGCACCCGCTATCCTGCTTTGTTAAATCATAAATTCTATGGTGAAATCCCATTATTTCAAGGTAGCCAAGATTTTAGCTTTAATAAAACCTGCTATCATAGCTAGCTCACTAAGAGAGCAGTTCATTGACACATAACTAGTAAGCAGTTCATTGACACATAACACATGGCAATTACTTAACCTAATAGGTATCACGGCACGTCCTTCAGAAGCTTCGTAAGTGAGATGGGGACAATTTTCTCCAAGTTATAAAAGTAACATATGATTAAAACCAAAAGGGAAGTCTCACTTCACCCATTAATTAATCTACCCCATTAGATTAATAAAAATGAATAAATCTGATAACACCAGTTATTGGAAGGGATGTAAAATAATTCTCGTGTAGTATTGGTGGGATTATCAATTAGAACTACTTCAAAGAATGATGTGCTAATATTAATATTTAATAAAATATGTAACAAAGTATGCTACACAAAAGGCAAAATACAGAAGCTTATAAAGATACTGTCATATAATTCATATAAATTTGCAAATCGGTTTATACTGTTTAAGAACACACATAAAGCATAGCAAAATGCTTTGCTATACTTTAGCAAACTCTCATATAAACAAGATGAACTGACAAGTACAAAATTCAGGACAAGATTTTATTTCCTTATTTTTAGAGAGGGGAAGGGAGGGAGAAAGAGGGAGAAAAACATCAATCGGTTGCCTCTCACACACCCCCAACTGGGGACCTGGCCCACAGCCCACACATGTGCCCTGACTGGGAATCAAACTGGCAAGCTTTCGGTTCAGAGGCTGGCACTCAATCCATTGAGCCATACCAGCCAGGGCTAAATAAATGCTACATCCATACAATGGCACCATTTATGATAATAGGAAATACTGATAAAAAGGTATTTCTGATGTGGCTCTTTTTTTTAAAGTAGGTTACAAAACTGAATGTACAGTATGATCCCACTTTTTATCAAAATAAATGTACATATACACAAGCATACATAAAACCACCTGGTAAGACACACCAACCTATTAATAGTGGTTATCATGGATGGTGAAATTATGGTGATTGTATCTTCTGGCTTACTTGTAATTTCTAATTTTTCTAGAAACATAAAAAATATTCCCCACTTTTCAAAAACTTCACTTTACACCACTTCACTTTTACTAAAGACCTACATTAGCACCTGTTTTCACTAACTTAAAAAAAAAATCTGAAGAGGATTTTCACTTTTATGAAAAAAGGCAAAAAGTAAAACAGCATTCAGCATTTGTTTTGCAGTCGGCAGTTAATACTGAGCAGCAAGAGCGGCCCCACGCTCCTTCCCCAGGAACTATACTTGGCATCCTGGCAGCCGCCGCCACGGCTCTGAACTGTGTCTGTGAGCATCTGGGCTTTATTTCTGTTTACTTTGTGCATCTGTTAGCAACGTGTGTCCCTAAGGTAATTGCTTCTTCACTTTACACCATTTCAGCTAATGAAAGTTTTCTTAGGAACACTCCACTTTGAGATAATGGCAAAACCTATATAGCTTTGGTAGTACAAAAGTTATTTTTAAAATATAAACAGGAACTAAAACAGGTGCAGCATTACTTGTATCAACATTTCTAGATAAAAGTCACACTACAATATGACAGATCTCAAAATCCCATGAGAATTCCATATCTGAGGTCCAAACATATCGGTAAAAGACTGGAAGGTCAGTTATTATTACAGCAAATGCTAACCCAATCCTAGATGGGCTACTGTTAACAGCCAATATAATTCTAAATCACCTGCCTAGCCCATCAATAAGATAAAATTCAAATAATAATTCAATAAAAACTACTTTTCAATTAAGTCTTTGAGCAGCACTCACAAAACAACATTATAGCAGAAAACACATACATTTATAAATGTTTCGACTATATAAAACTGCATGTGCACCCAGACAAAGGCTCAAAGAAAAAGTACATAATTTGACTGGGTATTGGAACTGTGAAGAGTTTTAATTCCACTACAGTAATATAAGCAGACCAAGAAACTTTTTAAAATAAAGTATAAATACAGTCATTAACCAAAGGTAATTTTATTCCTGGACTAGCTACATTGTTTTCAACTAGGTACATAAAGCAAACCATCCAACACCCATAAAAATACTCACTACTGTACTAGTCATCCAATATCAAAAAAAGAGATTTTGAAAACTCACCATTCAGGCCCAAAGTTCAATGTCTGCGTTTCCGCTGCCATTCTTTTCCGTATGTTTACAAGATTTGTATGTGTTGGAGAAGCCTGTTAAAGAGAAAAATATCTCCATATAGTTAATTAACATTAAATGCAGAATCCCAGCCCAGAAAGTGTAGCTAGGCAGAGTGTCTTGTTCATGCTCCTCTCAGCCAGAGTGTAGCTAGGCAGAGTGTCTTGTTCATGCTCCTCTCAGCCAGAGTCCAGCAGGCAAAGTAAATGAGTATCTCCACCCTTACACTCCAATGCACCATCTTTTCATGTTTATCTGAGAAAGGAGGCATAGCATTAGATGACACTAATGAGAACACATCACGCAGGGCAGTGGCGACTAAACTAAAGATTTTCTTCTTTTGCCTTAGAGCAATGGGGAGAGAATGAAGAGTAACAGATTTCCATTTTAATGTATACTACTCTCTTGCAATGGTTCTCCTATCACTATGAGGTATATCAGAGACTCTTAAAATAAGGAGCCACTCCCTTCCTGTCTCACAGCTTCCACCACGACTCTCTCCACTTTCTGCTTAGCACTTTACACTCTAGTGATTCTTTAAAATATTATCTTGGACCATCAAGTTAAAATAATAAGCTAGTGAATATTAGGAGTAGCCTTTCAGAAACAATTTTAAGATCTCAGAGCTTAAAAATGAAATAAGTCAGACAGACTAATACAAATACTGTATGATATTCCTTACATGTAAAATACGAAAAACCAAACTCAGTTAAGTAGAGTAGTGGTTACCAAGGGCTTGGAGGTGAGGGAAATGGAGAGATGTTGGCTCAAGGGTATAAACTTCAGTTATAAGATGAACAGCCCTGGCTGGTGTGGCTCAGTGGATTGAGCACAACCTGGGAACCAAAGGTCGCCAGTTCAATTCCCAGTCAGGCCACATGCTTGGGCTGTGGACCAGGTCCCTAGCTGGGGATGTGCAAGAGGCAACCGATCCCTGTATCTCTCACACACTGATGTTTCTCTCCCTCTCTTTCTCCCTCCCTTACCCTCTCTCTAAAGTAAATAAATAAACAACAAATAAACAAATAAAAATCTTTAAAAAACAAAAAGTAACAAATTCTAGGGACATATTGTACAACATGGTGATTATAGCTAATAATATACTGCATTATACATTTGAAAGTTGCTGAGAGAGCAGATCTTAAATGCTCTCCACACACACACACACACACACACACACACACACACACGGGAAATCCTGTTCCAGTGTTCTTCATCATTCCACCTACAAACCTTCAGGTAGTGCCAAACTGCCATACTGAGCCAACATTCAAAGTTCAAAAGTTTAATGCCTTGTTCTAGGGACCTACCATCTACGACATGGTTTTAACATGTAAAGATTTCTCTTGAACTCTTAAAAACCTAAGAATAATAATCCAAACAATTTAATTAACAACTAGAGAGACCTGCATTACTGAGTAGTGTTCTGCTCATTCTCCTTTATGAATTATAGCATGAAATATAAGAGTTGTGACTGTTGAAATCTAACTTAAATGTTTGAAGTACTGTAACCAGTAATTCCAAATTCCCCACCCCAGACTGCTCCTTCTAAATCAGTTTAAATGAGCACAGTTCCAATGTATTTATATGTACTGGAGGGATTTTCTTACATGACGCCTCTGAATTACAAAGGAGAATGGAAACTGGGCCTTTTTTCTCAACTGTTCTTTCTGAGGATGCAGTCAGATATCAGTATTAGCAGAGACCTCAAGCTAAATGTCGTCAACTCAAACCCCTAGGAGAACTGTGACCATTAGAGAATAGCTCTGGATTTTTGCAGCAGTGGGTATTTGACCCAGACTCTGGATGCCGTGTTCCCACCATGCTCTTCTGCTTCTCTAGACTGCATTTTCTTGAAACCATTTCCTCCTTTATCCTCCACAACCAGCATAATACAATTTTTTCCCCATCTTCATTTCTTTCCTATTTAGTCACTACTCCCCAAAAGCTTCTCTTCTTTTCTAACCTTTTGTTATTTCTCAACTAACACTTTAGGCAGAACGCTGCCTACTAAATCATAGGAGAGTCACAGGTGGCCTGCAGGGAGTGGGGGTGTTGTTATAACGACAGCGAATATCCCACAAATTTCTGAACTGTCTCCACCCTTGGGGAGAGGCCCCACTGCTACTGTAAATGACAGATTTGATTCTTTTCTCCATGGCCTGTGTGGCATGTCAGGAGGTCTGACCCCCCTGGACACCCAGCTCATCAACAACTGATCAAGGCACCACTGTTTTCACTGTTCACCACTCAGCCAGGCTCACAAGCCCAGAGTTCTCTGAAACTCCTTCTGCTTCTCTGTCCCTCACATCCAGTCATCTTGTCTCAAATATGGTCAACTCTTCCTTCAAGATTCCTCCGCATTCTTTCATTATAGTCACCTTTATAAACCCATGTCTGCATTATTCAAATAAAATTTCTACTCGGCTTCCCTGACTCAGCCTCTAACTATTCACATCCAGAAAGATCAATCTTCCTAAAGCACTGCTCTGGTCATGCCTGCCCCTCTTTAAAACAGTCCATTAAACCTACTGTGTATCACCAGAACTCCTGGTATTTCAGGTTCCCACCAATCTCACAACTCATACCTCCTCAACTAATCTTTTACTGTTTCACGTCCAAACTCGAAACTTGACAAGAGCTTTCTACTCTCTACTGCATTCCCCTTCTTCTGTGGTTCTGCTCATGCCCTGCCCTGCCCCCAGAATGCCCTCCCTCTTTCCCTTACAATGGCCTGTACAAAACCAAGGATCCGTTCAAATAACTTACTCCACAGCATATTTCCCAAACTAGAAAAAAAATCTGAACAGAAAATGCAGAAATAAAATGAAATCTTGCTGGTATAGCTATACAGGCCCTTGCTGGTATAGCTCAGTGGACTGAGCACAGGCCTGTGAACCAAAGGGTCGTTGGTTCAATTCCCAGTCAGGGCACATGCTTGGGTTGCGGGCCAGGTTCCACTGAGAAATCCACAATGAAATCCCTGGTGACTGGCTGAACGCAGTACAGAATGCTGGCGGGGGACAGAGCCCGATTTCGGGGAATGAGAAGTGGTTGGAAAGGGAGAAAGGGACGACTACAAATGCAGCCAACTCTTCACAAAACCCTGGCTGTGAAATGGTGAAGGGAGATGCAAGCCAGGGAAAAGTAATTTTCCATTTTTTTAAATTTTAGATAAAAGTATCTTAATAGAAAAGTACTACTAGAATCAAAAAGTGAAGAAACAATTTAGCAAAAATATGATGGATGTGAAGTCTCTGAGAAGGCAGTACAAATGGGGTTTCAGAGAACAAGAAGGAAAGAAAGACTGTATTCCCATCTACTTGTAACAAGAGAAAAGTAGATCCAAATAACTTAGGGTCCCTCCAAATTTATTTTGTGGGATTTTTTTTGGGGGGTGGGGGTGATAGGAGGCTGAGGGGAATTCCAATTTGATGGTACTTCACTATTAACTAATCTCGAGCTGACTGTTAAAAATTCACCAGTTTTCCCAACAGCTCTTGGGCTGTTCCAGTTCTCCCCCAGAACTCCACTGTAGGCAGTGATCGCAGCACTGAAGGCCGAATCGAGATGGAGATGGCACCCACCTGCTCGGCCGTGGGTTTCTTTCCCTGACTCGGCAGCCTGGGTCTAGAGCAGAGTGAGCGGACCACAGGACCAAACTAGGGTCACAGGTTTGTTAGCAGCGAATGTAAGAGTAAGAGAACAATTGGAGGGTGCTGTCAAAAGTGTGCTTTACACACAGCAGGGAAGGAAGGAAGAGCAGGAGAGCTGCCCTGGCCAGGTGGCTCGGTTTGAGGGAGCATCACCCCATGCACCTAGATGTTGCGGGTTCCATCCTGGTCAGGGCACATACTGTACCTGGGTGTGGGTCCAATCCCTGGTTGGGGCACATACGGGAGGCAAGCGATCAATGTTTCTCTCTCTCCCCCCTCTCTCCTCTCTCTAAAGTCACTAAGCATATCTTCAGGTTGGGGTTTTTCTTAATTTACAAAATAAAAACAGGAGAGTTTACAAACTTGAAATGTTGATAGTATCTAAAAGCTGATGTAGTAGGGATAAAAGTGAAAGCACTGGAAGAATTAAAGATGGAAGGCAAGGAACCAGGAGCCTGGAAGGACTCTGAAGTCACCTCAGGATAATGACAACGAGAGCAGAAAAGACAATGAATCAAAGGGTAAGCCCACAGGGTCTATATCTGATGATAATGAAGAGAACAGATGGTTGTATTGTCAGCATGAACCCCAGAGAAAAAGAGACTCCACACAAAAATGGAGGGACAATGGCTAGGGTAACTACATATAACCTATCAGCCAACCCAGAAAATGTTAGTGAAAGGGTGTCAGTGATTATACAGCGATAACAGCGGCAAGCAGACCAGGCGGTCACCCAGTCAAGGCACAGGACAGGCATGTGCATGCGAGAGGAGGAAGACCCTGACCCTGCCTGCTGACACAGCCACCGCCCCTGGGCAGGAAATGTGCTGGCAGACTCAGAGAGCCAAAGAAGAGGCAAAACCATCAGGGCAAGATGGCCTGCAGCTACCTTAACAATGCCGGAAAATGCTGTGACCAGTTTCATGCGTGGAAAGACTGAGCACAAAAGTGACATTTCAGAGTCCTCAGTAGAAAGGTCTCAGAGAGGAATGACCCTGAGACTGAGTTAACAGCAGAATCTCAGGGTGGTATGAAGATGGGACTACAAAAAAGATGAGTAACAGATGGGTAAACAAATGCAGTTCCTAACAGATGACAGTGACACGCGGCACAGTGGAATTAGCAGGCCTCAAGAATTCTGGGAGAGCCTGCCCCGGTCCAGCAACTCGGAAGCAGTCGGCAAAGGTCATCAGGTGGACACGCCAGCAGGCAGTGCCTGGGAGGCACTGTGAGCACAACGTTCCGTCAGTCTGATTCGGCCCCATCAGCACGTCTTCCTCGCGCCGAAAGCAACCGCCACAGAGCAGGTGACAGGGCAGCTGATAAGGTGCTCACCTCCCTCCTCTGACCAAGTCTTCTCCTCTGGCTGCTCCAATTTAGGGATAGAGACTTCAAAGGTCCACCCTCAGAGTTTAAAGAGAGTTAACTTAAAAATAGCTGAGAGCATCTCTCTCCATATAACCACCATTTCAGGACTGTCCATTATTCAAAATTCCTTGAGTGAATTCAAGTAATACACTCCTTCGGTAATTGACACCAGGAAGTTGGTCTTCTTCAATAAACTGCATCCTGTACTTGACAAAGAATGTGGTAAAGTCTGGCCTTCTGTCGACGTCTTAAAAACTATGAGCTAAATTAGCCCTCACTAACAGTTGTTTTACCTCTGAGTACTACTATAATTATTTTTCTTTTTCTATATGTGTTGTTCCACTTCCCTGGCTTCCTCAGCTCCTCTTTGGGACCTCACCTATCACTGTGCACACGTGAGTGCGTGTTCAAGAGAGAAGAGGGAGAAGAGATCAACCTCACTCTTTTACACTCTTGGGTTTGAAACAAAGGAAAGGAAGACCCTGGCCTCTCAGATCTAAAATCTACCCTTTTTTTTCACAAGAGCGTCTAGGAACCTGATGACTTCTGGGCTCGTGCAGTCGTCATCAAACACGCAGGAGCTGCAGATCTATGTGGCGAGTCCTGTCTGAACACAGCAAGCAGCCAAAGCAGCATGGGAATCCTTGCTGCTGCTGAGAGCAGTGGCTGAGAGCCCGACGCTGGCCGTGTCCGCAGTACCGCTTCCCGGGAGCAGTGTTAGCAGACTGATGAGCTATCCTTACTCTACTAACAATTCAAAACACATACACTTTTGAAAACTCCCTAAATCTGATAAAAAATTACCTGGTACTACAAATCTCCGCTAACCTGGGCATGTAAAATTTACCCAGAAAAAAACTATGGCAAATCTGAGATTAAGTCCAGCCAGTATTATGCATAATCTGCCAAAAGACTAACACAGCATGAATGCCATGGAACCTGAATCTGTCCCCACGTTTCCTTTCCCCCGTTTTCCCAAAAGCAGAAAAAAGAGCTACTCCCCTAGCACCCCTTCACATATACCAAGTAAATGACTAGTCCTGCCTCCATTCCAGAAGCCAGCCATTTTGACCTTAGCCACATCTGGATTAAGGTAACACAAGATTAATAGCTGCATACTGCAAATTAGTTCGACCACTTCAGAAAGCAGTCTGGCATTATTAAATCTAAATACATGCCTAACCCATGATCCCATAATCCACTGCTAGACATACTCAAGGGAAATCTCTATCACAAGACAAGTACAGTGTAAGATATTTGTAGTAGCTTATTCATAATTAACTGATATTTGGCAATTGTGCTCATCAACACAAATGTCCATCAAAAGGTGAATGATGAAACAAACTGTAGTGAAGCTTCAAGGTGTGAGGAGTGGTAGCATGCCAGAGAGTGCATTAAAGCTCCAAACCCCTTCCTACATACCTTACTGTATGCATCTCTTCTATCTGGTTGTTACTGAGTTAGGAAACATAATTAATAATGAGACAAACTGCCCTGACCGGTGTGGTTCAGTTGGTTGGGCATCATTCTGCAACACGAAAGGTCGCCAGTTCGATCCCCAGTCGGGGCACATGCTTGGGTTGCAGGTCCTATCCTCAGTAGGAGCGCACATACAAGAGGCAACTGAATGGTATTTCTCTCACATCAATGTTTCTCTCCCTCTTTTCCCTCCCTTCCCCCTCTCTAAAAATAAGTAAATAAAATGTTTTAAAAATAATAGTAAGACAAATTGACACCATGTGCCTCCTGATATGATGCACCGAGGACATGGCATCACTTATGTTATATTCCTGACAATAATGCATAAACTGAAACTAATCTTGAAAAAACATCAAGCCCTGGCCAGTGTGGCTCAGCTGGTTGGGCATTGTCCCACAAACTGAAAAGTCACTGGTTCGATTCCCAGTCAGGGCACCAGCCTGGGTGGTAGGTTCATTACCAAATTGGGGTAGATATGAAAAGGCAACCAACTGATGTTTCTCTCTCTCATTGGTGTTTCCCTCTCTTCCTCCCCCTCTCTCTAAAACCAAAAGGAAGGAAAGGAGGGAGGGCAAAAAGGAGGGAGGGAGGGAGGAAGGAGGGAGAGAAGGGGGAAAGGAAGCAGAAAGGCTGGGAAGGAAGGAAAGAAGGAAATCAAACTCAAATTAACAGACATAAAATCAATTAACTGTACTCTCCAAAAATGTGTCACAGAAGAGCAAGGATGAGGAACCATCCCAGGTTAAAGGAGACTAAAGAGATAAAAACTATGTGCAAATATGATTCTTAATTCCATCCTGAACTAGTAAGAAAACATGTTAGAAGACACAGGTGGCAGACACCAGGCCTGCGGGCCGAGTCCAGCCCTCCACTTTGTTTTATCCAGCCCATCACCTGGTTTCTACCTGGGGCAGCGCCGAACTCCTTGCCCCTAGTTAAAGGGTAGTTACATTTATACAGTCCTAAAATTATATCTGGCCCTTTGAAGGCAACCTCGAGGCTGATGTGGCCCCCCAGTGAAAATGAGTTTGACACCCCTGCTATAAGACACATTAAAGAAACAATTAGGATAAATTGAACAGTAGTTATGGGTTAGATAATTAATGTTTATGATTCTGGTATTTTTACTGTTTTGGTAAGAAAATGTTATTTTTAGAAAATAACACTGAAATGTTTAGAGAAAAAGGAGCATGAGGTAACATATTCTCAAATGGAACAGAAAAATTACATAAATTTAAAACCATATTTAAATTGTATGTGTACATAGAGAATGAATATTCAAGCAAATGAGAAAATGCTACAAATTGGTGAGCCCATTTTTATTTACCTTTAAACTTTGCTTGCAGTATTTTTTACCATACAGTCAATTTTCTATGTAATAAAATGTATTGATTTCTTACTATGAAAAAAACTGGTGACCAAATGGGATGAAAGGCATACAGAAAATCTTAATAATTTTTGCGACTTTTCTGTAAGTTTGAAATTATTTTAAAATAGTTTTATAAAAGTGTAATCTACTCATACAACAAAATACTCAGCAATAAAAAAGAAAAGGATCAACTGCTGATAACAGCAACAATAATGCATGAATCTCACAGACAGAATGCTCAGCAAAAGAAGTCAGCCACCAATGAACATATACTGCACGATCCCTTTTATAAAATGTTCAGTAAGTAAAGTAATCAGTGATGACGTCAGAAAACTGCTCACCACAGAGGGACTACTGACTGGAGAAGAGAAGAGGGACTCTTTTGGGGCCGCTGGAAATGCTCACTGTCTTGACCTAGGCGGTCATCACAGAAGGACAGACATGTGCCATTTTTTCCAACTACACATTCTGAATCTATGCACCTATGTACCCTATTTTATACCTCATTTTTTGTTACTACTGTTTTTTAATCTTCTGGAAACCAATGTGCAGTACGAATCAAGAATCATAAGCATGTTCATATTTTCTGACCCAGTAATATCATTTCTGAGAACTTTTTTTTAAATTTTTAATTTAGTTTTTAGAGCGGGAACAAGAGAGAGAAAGAAAGGGAGAGAAGCACAGATCAGCGGCCTCCCGCGCACCCTCTACTGGGAACCTGGCCAGCAACCCAGGCACGTGCCCTGACTGGGTATTGAACTGGCGACCCTTTGGTTTTCAGGCCAGCACTCAATCCACTGAGCCACCCCAGCCAGAGCAAAAGTAAAGGTTTTTTACATTTTAAAAAATGCAGTTAGTCCCACTAACCACATTTGAAGTGCTCAATGGTCCCACGTGGCCATTCACTACAGTACTGGACCGCGCAGATTCATAGATCATTTCCATCACTGCACAGAGTCTACCGAATAAACCTATGAACAAATCTATGTATCTACCCAGCACTAAAAATCCTCATTGAAATCTAAAAACCTTCAATGATATGTTTATTATTCTAGTTTCTATTTCAAACAATTACTTATTTTTTTAATGCTTTTTTAAAAAACCCATGTAGCCCTGGCTGCATCAAGTATGGCCCAGTGGATCATGTGCCAGCCTGTGACCCAAAGGGTCGCCAGTTCAATTCCCAGTCCAGAGCACATGCCTGAGTTGGAGGCCAGGTCCCCAATGGGGGGGACACTTGAGAGGCAACCACACATTGATATTTCTCTCCCTCCCTAAAAATAAATAAATAAAATATTAAAATAAATTAATGTAGCATACGTGAACATAACATTGAAAACTACCTGTTCCCCAGAGCAGCAATTCTCAAAACAAGGTCTTCCAGTCTTCTGAAACTCCAAGATATCCATGATGTCAAAACAACCTTTACAATACATAATACTAAAGTATTAACTGCACTTTTCGCTGTGTTGGCACTGTGCTAATCACGCAAAGCAGTGATGAATAAAGCCGCTGGTTCCTCGGCACCATTCAAAGGAATGGCACCAAACTGGACTGGCAGTTACGGCACTCTTCACCACCTCTGCCATGTACTCACAGGAGAGGGGAAAGCCCATTCTACTTAAGAATTCCCTTGACAAAGCAGTAGAAACGACTGATTTTTTTAACGTTGGCCCCTGTGTAAACATCCTTTTAATATTCTACGTGATAAAATGGGAAATATGCATAAAGTGCCTCTGCTGCAAACCACGGACTCAGAGAAAGGCGCTTAAGAGACTGTTTTGAGTTGCAAACTCAACTAGCTGCTTTCTTGTTTTCATAGAACATCACTCTGACTTAAAAAAATGAGCTGATACACAAACATGATTATCCAGACCTGCACACTTAGCAAACTTTTTTCAAAAATGAACGAAGTGAGCCCCGGCCAGCGTGCCGCAGCTGGAGCACTGCCCTGCACACCACAGGGTCGACTGCAGGTCTGTTCCCTGGTCAGGGCGCCTGCCCAGGCTGCAGACTCAGTTCCCGTTAGGGCGTGAACAAGAGGTGACCAATCAGTGTTTCTCTCCCTTTTTCTCTCTCTCCTTTCCCCTTTCTCTAAAATCAATTAGCGTGTCCTCAGGTGAGGGTAAAAAAAAGGAACAAGGTGAGACTGTCACTTCAAGGAAAACAATTGACAGTACTTGTTCCCAATTATAAAATTTGAGCTTTCGAGCAAAACTTAAAATTTTGGGAAACTTCTCTTCACCACCATGAACTTGACACGTTTTCCAGTACTCAGACTTTCTCAATACCTGAAGGCTTTGTTGATGGGTGTTGATATTAATAAATGTGATTTTTTGAAAATGTAAAAGAGAAAATATCCATTAAATGTGCAACACCAATGGATTTTAATGTAAGAGTACAAAGGTGCATCGACATAATTCAGATTTCACACTGCAACTGACCTTTAAAAACTATTACTTGTTGAATTTCAGTGTAGTATCAAAGAACATCTGCAATCTTCTGAACAAGCTCTTAGAATACTCCTCCCTTTTCCAAACACATACACATCTTTGTGGAGATAAGTGCTCTTCACATACTCCAACCAAGGTCATGAACAATGGACTGAACAGAGAAGCTAGTAACGAATCCAGCTGACTTCGATATATTTAGAAATGTTTTAGAAAATGGGTATTTTTCCTCAAAAATATATTTATGTCTACATGTAATAAGATTACTATTTTAAAATTAGTTAATAAATCATTTTAAATTACTCTATGTGATAAATATAGATAGATGTGATTAAGAAACCAAAAGTTCTTTGGGGTTCTCTAACTTTTAAGAGGGAAAAAGGAGTCCTAAGATCAAAAAGGCAAGAAGGTTGATCTCGGAGAAAGAGGAGAAAGTGACAAAGGAAAAACCATTAACTTAGAATGAACATACGTGCCCTGGAAAGCACACCGAGGAGCACAAGATACCAACGACAAAAGCACCATGATCCAAATGTGACACTTGTTCTAAAAGTATCTAGCATTTTAAAAATATATCTTTTCCAAGGACAGAGAGACTTTTCACATTCTGAAGTTTACTTTCGTAATTTTTAAGTGTCTCTGTCACTAGGCTGCAGGCCCCATGAAGACGGACCTGTTGATGTTTTGCTCACCACTAAGGCTAGACCAACACCTGGCACAAGGGAGGTATTCAAATATTTGTTGGATTGAAAACAAAACAAAAAGACTTAGAAACAGAACCCAATGATGTCTCTATTCAAATTATAAATGTGAAGTTTTACAATCAAAACTTACCTATTTACATAACAATAACCATCACACAAGCTACCATTCACTGAGCCCATTTACTGTGTGTCGGACACGGTACTGGGCATTTCAGATTTCTAATTCCCACAATCACCATGGGACAGACCTTACAAGTAAGGAAAATAAGGCTCTGAGTGGTTAACTTATTTACCTAAAGCTACAGGTAACACGTGACAGAAAATCAAATCCACACTTCTCCGCTCGAAAAGCCACGAGCTTCTCACTGCACACCAACGCAGTGCTCAGTGCTGCTTCGTTCCCTTTCCTCCTCCGTTTCCTTCCACTTTTCAGAGGAGTTCACTCTGTGGACGTCCCTTTTTCTCCTTTTACCAATCTTCCATTCTGTTCCACTATCCTCCAACTTCTACCCTTTTGCATCACTTGAAGCAAGCAATGCAGTAAGCCCTTTGGTGAGGGAAGACTATGTATTCTCAGAGCACACTATCAGAACCCTCATTAACTACGGTGGAGTAACATAAAAGATTAAAGGAGATCAGATTCCAGAACCCGAATTAAGGCGCTCTGTCTCACGGAGCTGGCAGGATGGCTTTACACCCAGTGGCTCACCTGGCTGTGGTTTGGGCAGCACCACTCAATTCCCCAGGGGTTAATCATGAGCAGCCCCTGCATGTGGCCATGTCTTCAAGACCTGAGCCATGATTGACCATTTAGAAAATACCAGGACAGTGCCTCTGCCAATTCCTTGCCAGGTTCCACAACCATGGGACCAGTACTGAAGGGACCAGAGCTCCCAAGACTCCCTCCAGGCCCAGGACAACTGGAATAAAAGAAGCTTTGTTCCCAAGAACATACTGGCCACGATATCATTACTAGAAGAAAAACTATTACTATCATTCTCCCCATTGCTTCTGAACAGTATGTAAATGTTTCGCATTTTTCCCCCTTTTGGTGAAAGGACAAGAACAAAACTAGCAACTGTGAACTATTCTAGGAAAAATACAGTGTCATAAATATTACCATGTCATTTGATAATCTCACCACAAGCCAATGTTTTACAGAGAAGGCTCGCCAAAGTCTGTGATAGTTTTATACAGATTATGTGGAAATCTTTTTAACCCTCACAAAGTCCTGAATAAGCCTTACCTCAACATCCAGATTAAAAACTCTTCTACCTTAAAGATGAATTCAGCTGCAACTAAAGAAACACTGGTTGAAAAACAGTATCACAGGAAGTCACATCTATGGCCTGTCATTTGATACATCACTCTATAATAGTTCACTTTTATTAGTAATCCCTAGGCTTTGCATCAAAAATCTCGATATGCTAATATACTAACTTGATTTAAGGAATAAAAATTACTTAATTAGATGTCACCAAGGACATACAAGTTACAAACAAAAATAGGACTTCAAAGTGTCCATTTAAAAAGTTTGCTTCTATATTACCTAATAATTATAGGCTACAAAAACATGTTAATACAAAAGTGTATACTATCTCACTGACCCTTTACCAACAGTGAAAAGTCCCTTCTACCACTCAAATAATGTGAATACAGGTTCACTTATAGAAGTCCCACCCTTCAATTCTCTACCACTTCTAATGCTTATGTTGCTTAGTAATGTAAAAAATACCCAGAAATGAAAACTTATAAAACTAATCACTAAAAACTACGTAACCACTGAATTTTTCCACCAAGATGCTCATTTGCTTATGTTCTTTTGTTAAACCTTTATCTCAGATGCTCATTTGAAGCTCCTACCCTTTCCCTGCTCCAACCAAGAACTTTTGTTAAAACATTGCACTAGGAAGTTTCAACAAAGACGCCTGGTGAGACCTACTGGCCCTCATTCACCAGAAAATATGCATATATTTTAACTCTTCAGGACACAAAAATTTAAACTGCTGAGCTATATACAGGAAATTTTTCCAGGAAAGGAAAAACCTCTAGAAGCTTCTGTGGGTCTCTGGTGGGTCTCTGATTAGAATAGCCAACACACCACCTTCTCTGAGACATGACCCCACTCTTTGGAATGGAACCTTTCAACTAACTACTAGTTTGCACTTTGGACCCCAACCCCACTGCTATACGAAATGGACCAATAATAGAGAACTAAACCAAGTTACACCAAACAAATTTTCCTTCCCAGGAACCTGAAATGTGGACACAACTGTAACCAGCTAGCTAGTGGCACTGGAGCCTGAGCTCACATGTGGCTCCAGGAATGAAGTGGCAGTTTTCTACCACATGTTTGTTAAAGCACAAAAGGCCAGACTGTAGAAAAACAAGCAAAGTGGGATAAAAAGAAACAAGAGAGGACAGTGACTAGCAAGAGGGGAGAAAAGTGCTACCTGGACAACCTTGGTCCCTGAATGCGTCCCAGTCTCTAGATCAAATCCTTCAAGAAGCCAACTGCTGGTGGGTCAAGGTACCTCCTTATCCCTGCCCCCAAAGCATTCCTCTTCCTGTTCCATGCCATCGAAAGTCATTATGACAGTTTAAGACATAAATTTATACCAGAATCAATGCAGAAAGGGTATGATTATTCTTAGGACGCATAAGGATCTGAGTAGTACTAGAGAAGTTGTTTGTTCATTGTCTATAACCTCAGGAGAAATAATAGGACAAAAATAACCAAAATCTTAAAAGCGAAAATCACCTGTTTGCATAAACCCTCTGCAGCTTCGTACTTTCCTTCAACACTCACCTGTTCAAAATTTCTGCTGGTTCACAGCAGGCAGTTTGAGCAGACTTTGTTTAGGCCCCTTTAACGCTGTAAATAATAAAAGTATTAAAGTAAATGATCCAGCAAGCTCTTATGAAACTTTAAAAACATTTTTTAAAATCATGAGTATGTTTTACAGGAAATGAATCCCTAACCTGGTTAAAATATCATAACCGCCTGGTATACTTATAAACCAGATTCTCTGTCCTAACATCTAGAGCATGTCTCCCAGCAGCTCTAAAGTGGGAATGGAAAATACATATTTTTACCACAAGTTCTTAGTGAATCTGACGAAGCTCACAAATGAGCACCACTACAAGGTTTCCGTAAAGTGATTATTTAGGCTTTGCATTCAAAACCACATTGCTGAGATTTGGTATTATCTTTTTAAACATAGATGACAGAAAAATGACAGCCAGCAATACAACATGTACACAACACAAATAATCAGCGAGCCCCAAGAAGTATGTCCACTGTCAAAACATCCAGGAGCAAAGCTCCAGGTGTGCTTTCAGTTGCACAATCACAACTTATTTTAATGCCCTGTTGAGACAGTATCTTAAAAATCTACAAGATGGTGATACTTCTAGTGACAAGGAATGAAATGAACCACAATAGCTTCAAGTGGTTTCTTAGCTAAAATCAAATAACGTAAGGCAATTCAAACTGCTGAAGAAAAATGGACACTCAACCTGCCTCTAAAATACCTGGGTTAACACCAACACAGGCCGCAGAGCCCACCCAATGAGACTGGTCCCGCTGTGATCTATGAGAACACGGTAAGGCAGAAAGTACTGAAAACTGACTCAGCTGGCGCTAATGGATGACAGCAAATGAAGTCAGTCTTTCAAAACGGCACAAATCTAAGATCCCTTAGGAAGACAAGAGTAAAAGGGACAGTCATCACCTTTTCACCCAAAAGGGTTTCCCTGGATAGCAATCATTATCAATAGTGTCATTTTCAATGTGAAGGTCAACGAAAAGAGAACAGACACATGGAGTATTAAAATGTACAGTCATGAGAACAAATGAGCTGGTATGACATCAAAGACACTGTAATTTAGAAATGTCATTTCAAATTCCACAAAAGAACAAAAAGAGAGAAAAGTGATTTATGGAAAACACTACCCTTGTCACTACTGTCACCATGAGCCAAGGAGCTCCACTCACACCTTGAAGTTATAATTCCTGTCTTATGATATTCAGGCAAGCCTGTATGGAATTATCTTTCATACATGCAACTCACAAGCAAAAATATTTCAAAACCAAGATGTTAAATCCGTAAGGTGAATTAAAATGAAAGAGGGCATTTATGAAAGATCAGTAATAGGAATATGGAAATAAGCTAGAAGGAAATCAGAAAATTTTTTTTCCAATGAAAAAGTCTATTGAGTATCAAATTGAAGAACTAATCTGAAAGGTAAAAGGGGAGGAATAAAAAAACCCAGCACAAGAAGCTCCACACTGTAAAATGCTATAAAAGGTACACAAACAAATTAGTGGAAGAGTCCTTGAGTAATTGGAAATAGGTTGGACAAGAGAAATAATTAAGAACTCCTTACTACCCACATCAAGGACAACATGCATCAACACACAGACTTCACCTTCTTTCAGGTCCTATCCCTTCCCAACCGATCGTACCTAAACTTCAAAGGAAATCTGTTTCCTCCCATGTTCAAATATTTTGAAGTACTGTATGAGAACTTCTTGAAATGTGTTCTACGAGCATCCTGAATTTTTCCAAATTGGGTAGCGTGGGGCACGAGGGGTCATGTGCAGCGCCGGGGTTGGGCACACAGGTGCCTGAATTTCCAGAATCTGATTTCCCTTTCCGAGAGGCACAGAGACGTGGAGAAAGATTCCAGGACACTGAATAACGCCTCTCCTCTTAGTAGAGATGACCTGGGTACACGTCTCCCACCTGCCTACCCCACCTGCACCTCTCTGGCTGGACTAGCCACCACCACTCTCCCCAGCCACCCCACTTCTGCCCCACTTCAGCTCCTGCCTCCCGGTCTCTGCCCTGGCGCCCCAGGCCTGGAGCATCCCTCCCCCAGAGCTACAGGAATAGCTCCTTTACCCGGATCCAGTCTTTCCTCAAATATGAGCTTTTCCATGAGGCCTTCCCAGGGTACTCTACTCAAAATTAATTCCTCCCCCAACTCCCTATTATCCTATTTCCCTGTCTCTTTTTTTTTCCAAATTGCTACCACTGCACTGTATATTTTACCTTAGTGTTCATGTATCTGTCTAGAGACGAGCTCCATGGAGACAGAAATTTTTGGTCTGTTTTGCTCCCAGCACCCAACAGTGCAGCAAGGCCTCAACATTTGTCAAGTAAATGAATGCATGAATGATTGAATGAATGGATGAAGACACATGGTCCCTTCTCCCTCCTCAGTCTCAAAATTTTTAAGTGCTTTGTCAAGGATAGAAAAGCTGTGAGGCCCTTTCTTTTCTGGTGAATCCCTACCACCACCAGTGTATCCCTCCATGTTAAATGTCAAAGGAAGAACTGTGACATTTTTCCAGATACGTGCCACTTAATTTTTTTCCTAGTGCCTCCCATTGATGTCAACACCTGATGTAACAGAAAAGCACACACTGCAGCTGTAGCACCCCGAATGCTGCCACACTGACGACTACAACACATGGAAACCTCAGTGACAGGGCGCATTTACCTTCCAACCGAAGTGGACAACACTCTGTAAGGCCAGAGCTGCAAATATCAGAGGGATGACAGTCAATGTACAGAAAGGATGGCACGAAAATTCTCTTTCAACCTAAAAGTCTGAAAAGGAAATACCACGCAGGCAAAGACTATCTTTCCTGCGCCTAACAGTGGCAACGAAGACTGCCTACGTCCAGGCTGGGTAACGCTGGGTAAGAAACTGTTCGCAGGTTCTGGCCCCTTCCTCAGTTTCTTGCGAATTAAACTGGAATACTTACCTTCCCTACACAGACACTAGGTGTGCTTAAGTGCTTTGACTTTCAGGAAGAGGAGGAATTTAAAAAACAGTGGTAGGTGAATGCGAAGCCACGTTACTGCTTCCCAAACACCGTCATACAACCTGCTTCTTTCAGACCTCCTTCCCTGTCCCTTGACTTATGTTTCCGCCTCAAAACTGGAGTGTTCCGAATGCTTCGTGGGAAACTGCTGACATTTGAACGCTAATGCCCATGTTAACCTGATGTGCACGTTCGGGTCCCGAAGCTGCCACGAGCTCTACTTTCCCAACCTCTGTCCCAGGTTCCGTCCGATCACGGCTCCACCTGGCCTCAGGCCTGGTCCAGACCCAGTCCTCTCGCCACGGAAAGGGTCTCCCAGGGTAGATGCTCGGTGAGGAAGGCGAGGGCGCACCTCGCAGAGGCCAGGTGTGGGGAGGAGGGCCGGCAGGAGCAGCTGTCTGGCCGCAGCAGCTGTTACCCTGGCACCCCGAGGCTGGACGGGTGGCTGGCCCCGAGGAGCAGGTAGCGGATGGCGGGACCTCTGGCCCCGAGCAAGCCAGCCTGACACTGCCCACCCCACCACCCTCTTCCCTTTCTCTGCTCCCCACCGCGGTGCCAACGGGCCCCGCAGGAGGGGGCTCCCCGGCTCCGAGGACAAGACGCGCCCGGGCCCCGGCGTGCCCCCCTCCGAGGAAGAGGGTCGCTCCGGCCCCGCACCTGACTTGTCCCCTCGCCTGACGCCCGAGCCAGCCGCGGCCGCTGCCCCGGCGGCCTGCGAGTGTCCATGCGGCGGCACCAGGTCTGCCAGAGCGGCAGGGACGCGAGCTCGGGCGTCAGGCCCAGACGACCCGGGAGAGTGACGGAATTAGGGCGCGGAGCGGAGCCAAGCTGGGGAGCAAGACGGAGCCGCTGGTTACCTGCGGTCCGGGACAGGAGTCTCTCAGAACCAAAGTCAGTCCTCAGCCTCAACAACACAAGATGGCCGACACGTCGCCACGCACGTCACGTGACAGCGCGCTCGCTCCGCCACGCCCCCTGCTCCGCTCCCGCCCCGCCCGGCCTCCCTCCCGGCTCATCCCCAGCCTCCCACGACATCATTCCTTTCCGCTGCCTCCTGCCGCTCTTCCCCAGACACGCCCCTGCCCGAGCCCCGGATGTCGGGCTGGAGGAGGCGGGGCAGCGGCAGGGCGCAGGCGCCTGCGGGCCGTGGGGGCCGGGGCTTACTTCCTGCCCTTGAGTTGAGTCGAGTTAGTGTCCAGAGTTGGACTCGGGCCAGGTACCCTGTGACTCACCGTCCTGTGTGCCCAATCCAGAGCTGGTTCGTAGTTCAAAAAGCTCTGCATCACTTACGAGCTGAGCTTCCGAACTAGAACTTTTCCAGAGTTTCATCCAGCATTTTTCTGCCCGCTTGCCCTCCTGGAGAAAATGAGGAAGCGGCAAAAGCTAATGTTCAAAGCAGTTTCTCTAGTTATTAACGGTGCTGATAGAACTGGGAATTCATTCTAGAGTCTTGCAATGTGGCGGCTTGGAAGGACTTTAGAGCTCTGACCCCCTCCTACTGCATCCGGGGCTACAACCCCTTTACCTAAAAATCTCCCGTTTGGGGGTTGGCAGATAAAATACAGGACCCTGGCAATATTGGGGACATGCAATGAAAAAGCATTCGTTGTTTCTGTGAAATTCAGATTTAACTGGGTGTTTTGTATTTTTTATTTCCTAAATCTGGCAACTCTACCTTACTCAGGTCATTCCATTATTTCCTAATGTCTCCAACCTATTTTTTACGGGATCCTTCTCATCAGCTTTTAAAAATAGTCAAATGTTCTTCCCTCTTAAAAGTTAATGTTACCAACTACAATTCCTTCTCCAAACACCTCGCATCTCTCCGTTCCCTTTCAAAGCCAAACTATACACAAAAGAGTTAATAATAAGCACTTTCCCAATCCCCACACCACGGAAAGCAATCATTAACCTCAATGTGACTTCTATCCTGACCCATCCACCTATTGCTTGCTCTAAGGACACCTCAACCTATACAGGTTGATAACTGGAGTTTTTCAGCCCTCATCTTGATTTCATGCTTCCGGAGTCTTTTATGTGATTGATCACTTTCTACTTCCTGAAATACTTTCTTCCCTTGACCTTTATGCCCTTGATGCTCAGCAGCACCATCACTTGGAAGCTTGTTAGAAATGCAGAATCTCAAATGGACCCTTAACAATTCTCTCTCCCCTTTTCTCCCCCACCCCCCCGCCCCCAGAACATAGAATCAGATATAGCCACGGCTAAAGGTCTTCAAATATGTCATCCTGACCTAGCCTTGGAACACGCTGTTCCTTCTCATTACAATGCCATTCCCGACACCACACTTCATGCCAACCTGCTTGCTTAATGCCTACCCGTCTTTAAAAGTTTAAGTCGTGTGACTCTTCGAAACCTACTTTATTTTTTACTGTTCTATTTATTAATTTGAGAGAGAGGGGAAGGACAGAGAGAGAGAAACATCAATCTGTTGTTCCACTTACTGATGTCACTTTGGCATATCCGGATGCTCTCACGGACAGGTCCGCCTGGCCAGGGCCCAAAGCCTTCTTTAATCCTCTTCTGCAGATCAAAGAATGTATTCCTTAAGCCGTTGTTTTGAAAGAAAAAAAGTAGTGCTGATGCTTGTTATGGAATTCAGCACTTTATTAAGCACTTCACTTGTGTTCTCTCTCGTAATCCTGGTGATGGCACTATGGAGCACAAGAAAGTCAATGGGGTTCTCCAGATCTCAGCCAGGGCTTCCCAGCCCAGGCTGATGGATTGCAGAGCTCGTGTCCCTAACCTGTGCCTGTAATTACAGTACATCCAGTAAAATTGAACATCTTTCACATGCAGTTCTGCAGCTTTCGACAAATATATACAGGTGTGTGTAACTACCACTAAAATCAAGGTACAGAGTAGTCCCATCGCCCACCAAACTCCCCCTCAATGACCCTTTGTGGGTAGCCCCACACGACCCCCCTAACTCCCAGCCCCTGAAACCACTGTTCTGTTTTCCATCCTTACAGTGTTGCCTTATGTCATATAAATAAGTCCATAGAGGACATAGCCTTTTGAGACTGGCTTCTTCCACCCAGCGAATGCATTTGAGAGGCCGCCATGCTGTTGCATGTTTCAGTCCTTTCTTCTCTTTTATTGCTGAGTAGTATTTTCCCCACTGGACATGTGCACTCTGTTTGTTTATCCATTCCTCAGTTGAGGGTCATTTGGGTTGTTTATAGTTTGGGCAGATTATTAATAAAGCTGCTATAAATATTCGCCCGCAGTCAACTTGTGTGAGAATAGATTTTGGTTTTTTATTGCACTTGGGTGAATACCTGGGAATGGGATTGGCGGTTACGTGATGCTGGCTTAGCTTTATCAAAAACTGCCAAGTTGGTTTTCAGAGTCCCTCACCCATACTGCTAGCCGTCAACTAGAAGTTCCAGAGAGCAGGAACTAAGGGATAGTGATGGTGGCAATGACGATAAAACCCAGCGACATCCCGTGCTTTCGGCCATTACACGTCGTAGCGCGTTATCTGACTTTGCCTCCTCAGCCTCTGGCAGTGTGCCGGCACACAGTAGATAACGAACACCTAGAGAACCAAGGAAATCCTTGATTATATACTCCTCAGGGAGCATGTTTTCCTCTTTTCTTTGGATTCGTTCTTTCTCTCCCATGTTTCCTTAAATAGTGGTTTTTAAAGTTGAAATAGTAGATGGACACCTGCCCTAGTCAGAGATAACAACGAAGTTTCAGCTTCATTGTATCAGCTATAGAAACGGAGAAGTTGAGACGAACAGATCATCAGGGGGAGGAGGGTATAAGGACCTCCCCCCACCTTGAAATGAGTTTAATTTCCACCAAACACAGGTTGATCAACTGTGACAGTTAGTATTTTTCTAAAGATAGCAGCAGCAATATCTTCCACACCCTGTATTCTTCTAAACGCTTGTCACCACACTTTCTAGAGGTAGAGTATAATTCCCCTCCCCTCGGGCCCTTGTAACTGATAGAATGTGCTGGAAGTGAAACAGGGTGACTTTCTGTGCCAGATCACAAAGGGCATAGACCTTCCGCCTTGTTTGCTCAGTCTCTTTGGAAGTGAGAGCTGTTGTATAGAAAGTCCGGGTGCCCTGAAGCTACCATCTTGCCAGGAAGCCCGGACCCCAAACAGAGGCCCATGCAGTTGCTCCTGTCAACAGCCCGGACTGAAGTCCCAGCATCAACAATCAGACGTTCGAGTGACAGGCCACCAAGTGATTTCAGCCCCAGCTGCCAGTCATGCCCTGGCATCCCAGCCCATGACGTCTTGAAGCAGGGACAAGCGTCCTCACTGTGCCTTGTCCGATTCCTGATCCACCAAATCTATGAGCATAATGAAGAGGTTACTTTCAGCCACTAAATTTTTGGAAATCCTCATTATGGATCAGGCTCTGTCCCCCCGAAGATATGTTGGCATCCTAACCTCAGAATGGGCCTCAGAATGTCACCTTATTTGGAGATAGGGTCTTTATGAGGTAATCGAGCTACAATGAGGTTATTAGGGTGGGCTGTAATTCAATATGACTGGGGTCTGCATTTAAAAAAGGGAGGGGTGGGAAATTCGGACACAGACAAGCATAGAGGGAGAACTCCATGAGAAGAAGGAGGTGGAATCAGGCGATACGTCTGCACACCCAGGAACGCCAGAGATTGCCAGCAAACCAGCAGAGGCCAGGAGAAGGGCTGGAATCGATTCTCCCTCTCAGCCCCCTGAAGGAGCCAACCTGCCAGTTTCCTTTTTCGCAGGCTTCTGTCCTCCGAAACTATGAGACAAGCCATTTTTGGTAAGCCACCTGTCAGTGGTACTTTGTTATAGCAGCCCTAGCAAACTAATACAATCATCTAAAAGTCCGAAGAGGCCATTTGAAATGTAGGAGATCAGAGTGGGTCAGAGCTACAAATCTGAGATCTTTGAAATAGCGGGGGATCTCCCAACACCATCAGAGGGAGGAAAGCGGGACTAAGGCAGGCCCTTAGCAAGACCAGGGGCAGCGGGTGGACAGAGAGAAGGTACCAGCAAATGACAAATCTGCAGGGTTGCCCAGGGGGCTTGGTCTGGGAAAAGGCCACTGACTTGGTGATGGGAGCGTCCACAGAGCAGGGAGCGCAGGGGGCTAGGACAGGGTGGGTGACGAGGAAGGGGTGGCGCAGACATTTGAAGGAGGATGACAAAGCAGGACAGAATTGTTACGGCACAGAGCAGTGCCACTCCGATCGGGACCCTAACTGAGAGTGTTGGGCACGCAACGGAACCCTGAAGAGAAAGCACAATGGGCGTGGGAAGAAGGTACCGAGCCCGAGAGCGGAGCGAATGTCAGGGGAAGGCTGCTGAGGTGCTAACCTAGAGGGAGATCCATTTTTATGGTTGCAAACATTTTTTATTATAAAAGTACTTGCATGTTTTAAATTATTTTCTTACTTACAGCCTCTGGATGTATAACGAGACAACTCGTAAAAACTGTCTTGGAGTAAACGTGTCATTTCACATAAACGCACCACGCTATGTTCCCAAAATGCCCCTCATTTTTTCCTGAGCCTGTGCAGATTTCGGGTTCCGTATTTCGGCCGTCCCGGGAGGGGGTACCACATGCACGTTCAGCTGCTCTTCTCACTTTCTTTGTGACCAGGGTGTCCCCTCTCTTTTTCATTAGCTATCAACATCCATAGTAAAGCAATCCGTGTTCATGATTTTAAATATTTTAAAGACTTCATTTATTTATTTTTAGAGAGAGGGGAAGGGAGGGAGAAAAAGAGGGAGAGAAGCCTCCATGTGCAAAAGAACCATCTATCGATGCCCTCTTGCACGCCCCCTACTGGGGACCAAGCCAGCAACACAGGCATGTGCCCAGACCAGGAATCGAACCGGAGACCTTTTGCTTGGTGGAGACACGATGCCCAACCCACTGAGCCACGCCCATCAGGGCAGACTTAAAATACTTTAGAGTTCAAAACACAGAAAGGAAAAACTTTAAATCGCCCTCAGACCTAGCGAGGACCCTCAGATTCTCCACCTCCCAGGTAGCCTGCTGCTGACGGATTCTGGTGCGGTTTTCTACAAAATGCCGTGTGTAGAAACAACGGCAACGGGCTTCTTCACCCTCAGCACCCCCAAGGGCTGGGCACGCCATGGGTGTCCCCACGCCCACGTGGTCCCTGGCCTCACACATCTCAGTCTACAGGGCCGACAGAGGTGGCTTCCTACCTCAAGTAAAACAAACGGAAACAGAGGCTGGGCATTGTTATGCACGCCGCTCTGCCCCTGGCCCTTTTCTAAGAAACGATCCACCTTGGCACCCTCTACATCCTTCGTAACTGGCTGTCTACCGGAGTTCATTTACGGGGATGCACCGTATTGTACTTAGTCAACGCCCTGCTGAGAGACTTGCTGCTTGTTTCCAGGGTTTTTGCCATTCCTGACGATGCAGTGGTGAGTAGCCCTTTAAATAGCCCCTTGTTCGTGTTTGTATTTATCTATAGGATAAGTGAATCCCTGGGTCAAAGCTCGTGAGTATCTCAGCAGTGGACACCTTCCATGCTCACGTGACAGTTTTGCATCCAAAATACTTTTCACGTTGGGGAAAATAAAGATCTTGGTGGGAGACGGAGCCCGTCTCTCTGTACAGAAGACGCAGTCCAGATACTGCGCCTGCCACTCCCAGCAGGTGGTCAGAATCCGGCCTGGTCTGTGGGCAGGGTAAGCAAGGAGCAATCTGACCGGGGGCAAGGTCCCCCGGTGTCGGGTCACATGGTCACGTGAGCTGGCCAGGAAGGCTCAGCAAGTGCCAGCTGCAGGGGGCACGCCAGGGGAGTAGGTGGACTGGCGGAAATCTCCCCAGGCTGGTTGGGAAAGGGGCCTCCGAAGAACTGAGAAGCTGAGCAAGTGGGCATCTGGGCTTGGGGCCGAGGCAGCAGCCAGGACTGAGCATTTCTGGGCCGCCTTGGCTTCGCATGCCCAGCACGTGACTTTAGAGACCCAGGCCTCAGGAGGAGACGGAATTGCAGCAGTAGAAGGTGGAAGACACAGAGGGGACCAATATGTCCCGAACACAGTATGTGCCAGGCATGGAATCTGCCAGATAGACAATCGTTATCCCCATTGGACAGGTGAGGAAACTGAGGCTCGGGGAGACTAGTTAACTAGCTTTGTGTCTGGCTCCAAACCCCGTTACACCCACAGACTCCAGGGCAGAGGCAGACTGGTTCGTTTGTTTGTGTGTCTGTTTTGCTGTTGCTTGGTGGAAGAAAGGCTTCAGGGCAGTGGACTCAACACTTCCCCAGTGAGAATGATGTCACCACAACCTCTGCTGTCCTCACTTTCACAGCTGTCCCCTCAGGCGAGACTCCCAGGTCAGGGCACTTAGAAGGCCCCTGGCTCAGTGGCAGGGGCCCTCCCTCTCCCCCTTTTGGCAACAAACAGCCAAAAGGCCCCTGCCACACGCCGGGCAGCGGGCCCGCCCGACTGCAGTGGGCGAGACGCACTTCCTGCCCCTCAGAGAGCTCACAGTCCAGAGGAGGAGGAGGAAGGAAGGAGAAGGGTGCTGCCCACTGCCAGAAGGGTGACAACAGAGAAACGCTCCGGATGACACGGGGACCCACAGAAGGGGCTCCTCACCCAGACTGGAAGCATCAAGAAAGCTTCCTGCCCTGGCCGGTGTGGCTCAGTGGGGTGGGCGTCATCCTGCAAAGCGAAAGGCCGCCGGTTGGATTCCCAGTCAGGGCACGCGCCTGGGATGCAAGTTCGGTCCGCAGTCGAGGCGCATAGGAGAGGCAACTGATCAATATTTCTCACATCGATATTTCTCTCTCTCCCCTTCTCCCTTCCTTCCCATATGCCTAAAAATAAAATCTTAAAAAAAATAAATAAGGAAGCTTCCTGAAAATGGTCTGGAGTGTCCTCAAAAAAAATTAAGAATAGAGCTCCCATGTGACAGCGATCCCTTTTCTGGGTATCTAACTGAAAATTTTGAAAACATGTATTTGTAAAGATATATGTACCCGTGTGTTCAGTGCAGTATTATTCACAATAGCCAAGATGTGGAGACCGCCCAAGTGTCTTCTGATGGGTGATTGGATAAAGAAGATACGGTCCACGCACGCAGAGGAACACTGCTCAGCCGCCAGAAAGGATGAGGTGCTGCCATTGGCAACAACATGGGTGGATCTTCAGAGAATCACACTAAACGAAATATTTCAGATGGAAAAAGACCCTATGATTTCACTCATAGGTGGGGTATGCAGTAGAAAGCAACAAACAAACAAAACTTCAGGGACACAGATAACAGGATGGTGGGTACCAGAGGGGAGAGGGGACGTTGAGGAGGGTAGGAGGGGTCCGGTGGATGGTGATAAAGGAAGACTAAACTTTGGGCGACGAGCTTACAGTGCATACACAGGTGCTGTATAGCTATCATAGAACTCTTCACTTGAGCCAATGTCACCCCAATACGTTTAATTTTAAAAAAGCTTCCTGAAGATCATCACTGAGCTGAGCCACAAACAGTGAGAAGCAGTTTGCCAGGGGAAGGGAGGGAGGGAGGAAGCGCCAGGCAGAGGAAACAGCAGGGGCAAACCCCTGGGGCAGGGGTACTCTCTAGGAACTGCTCGGTATTGTATCTCCCTGGACCGGACCATTTGGAAGGAGAGAGGG